>JAABOM020122082.1:0-22404 GCA_011800125.2 Solanum clarkiae | reverse complement strand
GGGGGGGGGGGGGGAGATATTTAAAAAAAGTGACTACTAGAATTAAAATAAGAGGGAACAACAAGTTTGCCTTACTTTGGTAAAGCTACATATGTGCTTCATATAAGAAGTCAGTTCTAGTCTGTCTGTTTTTCATCATTTTTCAAAACATACCTGATCCTTTTGGGAGTAATGACTCCACTTGAGCTCCACTTCAAGTGTTGATTCCTCCATTCACTGTGGTTGAACTCCAAGTGACGTCATCTGATTGTGTGGTACATATAAAAATATTCAAAGGAGTGGAAGTATGTATATGTCCGTAACATTTAGCTAATAAAAAATAAAAAAGAAATAAAGATCAAATAGTAATAATCCTGGGTCGAAGTAGGCATATAAAAAGGATAATAAGAGTGCTAAAATAAATTTACATCTCATCTTGATCTTCTTCGATAAATTTGTTAGTTGGCCTCTAATTTGATCTTGCCCAATAAAAATAAATACCAACTACACACAATAAATCAATATTTCCAGAGGATAAAATTTAATCAAACTTGAAAATAAACACCAACTACATTCAATAAACCAATGTTTCCAGAATAAAATTTAACTAAACTTGAATAAAAATAAAATTTAAATATTAAAACGCCTATTAAATAATTCGGTGAAAGAAAGTGACATAAGAAATAAATTTGGATGGAACAAGAAGTCATTATTAATTCCAATAACATCCACTATATTTAAAACTTAAATCATCTACACTAGAAGTCAAATGCAAATTAATCAATTCTCTCGTGACTTTTGCCTATTTAATCATTAAAACTATGAGAAGAATGCTCTAAATTTTAGATATCAAAGTGAGAGCTTTAACATCACACAAAGTCTTGTTCAGTTTACTCCAATTCAAGACATTATGGCTAGAACAAAACTCGAATTTACCTCCCCTCTCCAGACTATAACCAAAACCATAGAGACACATTTAAACTTTAACTTGGTCCTATTACTTCGTTGAACTTTTTTTTTTCGTAATTAAATACCCCTCATTTGCTTGTGTGGCATGTGGGATCCGTACATGTACTACACATAAAAACTTAAGCGTGTGATTAAGGGTAAATAAGGTGCACATTAAATTATGGAAAAAATAGGTTTGGAAGGGGGGGGGGAGGGGAGGGGTAATAGAACCAAGTAAAAGTTTAAGTGTGTCTTTGGGAGTTTAGTTATTGTCTTGGAGGTAGTTGTGCATTTTAAATTACAATTTTTAATAACTCAAAATATTTATCTAAAGTTTGCTTATAAAAAAAATAATATACAAACTTAAAAATAATAATTACCTTATATCTCTAAATTTTATTATATAATCTGATCTATTAGTTTTAAGGATATGTTTGAGCTAAAAAAATGTCAAAGTGTATTTTAGATAAAAAAAAAATTAGCTGAAAATTAGAGAGCAATATGTCACTACCCGCTACTTGACTTCAAGTAAGAAATTCGGATCTTTTAGTTCTTTTTCTTTCAAAACTTGATGAAAATGCTTATATTGGATACGTATATAATGAAATAAAAAATAGTCCTTATTTTTCACTGTGCAGTGTTGTGCAATATTTGTACAAAGTGTGTTCATGCAAGGGGAGCCAAATCTTTGATCTATATTTACACCAACTATATTCATTTAGATTATTTTTTTTATTTTATTATGGAGATCATTCAAAACATTAATTTGTTAACATTAATAATCAAAATCCCAGAGACACACTTAAACTTTTACTTGGTCCTATTATCCCTCTGAACTTATTTTTTTCATAATTTAATACCCCCTTATTTGCCTACGTGGCATGTGGGTTCGCGCGTGTCTACACACAATATAATTTAGTTGGTTAGGCATGTAAAATAGACAAATAAGGGATATTTAATTACGAAAAAATAAGTTCAGGAGGGTAATAGGACCAAGTTAAAGTTTAAGTGTGTCTCTGGAATTTTGGTTATAATCTGGGGGGGAGGGGGTACTTGTGCATTTTCCCAATAACAAATACCACACCAACTTTTGAAATTAATCTAACAAATCGAATCTTATTCATCGCATTGCTATAGACTTCATGAACTGATTTAGATAGCTATTCTCAAATTAAGACTATACCGGAAAGATACTTTAACAAATGAACCACATAAGCAATTACGTAGCAAATGCGAGAAAGAGAAACAAACACGTTATGCTCAATATTCAACAATTTAATTACGAAAATATGCTGAAAATTTCAAGTGATATATAGTAGAGTAAGAAATGGACCTTTTTAAATAGACAATGAAGCCTTTCTCTTGGGATAACGATTTCACTTGAGCTCGAGTTCTCGCATTGGTCCTTCACTCATTGTGATTGGACTTCAAGTGATTTCATTCCATTAAGATGTACATGTAATAATATTCAAAAGGGGTGAGAGTATATATGTTATTATAATTTAACTAATCAATATAAGAATTAAATAATAACGTAATAACAATTCTTGATCAAACTGTCAATACCAAAACTTGAAAATAAACATTCATTCTTTGACACAAACTTGAGTCTGTAGATTCTTCAATAGTTGAATCATTATAAAACTGTTAAGCAAAGTAGAATAGAATAAATGAATCAAAACCTGGATTGAATGTTTGTCATAACTCAACCTCGCAAAACATGCGAACTCCCTTGACTGAACTCCATTCTTCTTTGAATTATAGGTATATAGTGGACTAAGAAAAGAAACGTTGGAGAGGGAGGAAAAAAAAAAGAAAAAATAAATCTTCTCCATGGAGTGATATTTTTTTGGAGAATTAATATAAGAGAGAGTAAAAAATTTTAAAAAAAATGGAAAGAAGCACGTTGGGAGGAGTAAAATATATGAAAAAAGAGTTAGGATGGTGGCCATGGGATAAATAAATAATTTTTGGGGAGTGATTTTAAGGGAAAAAAAATATGGTAAAAGAAGATGACAACAATAACAACAATATACCCAGTGGAATCCCACAAGTGGGGTCTGGGGAAGGTAGAATGTACGCAGACCTTACCACTACCTCATAGAAGTAGAGAGGTTGTTTCCTGGGAACCCTTGTCTCAAAAACCCATAAGCAAAATCCGGTAAAAGAAGAAATTGTCAAAATAAATGAACACTAATTTGGGTAATTTTGGGTAAAATAATACTTTTCACAGAAACCAGAAAGAAATTGTGGAGGATTTTTCCAAATAAGAAAAGATTTGACAAAATTTAAAAATTTGAATACAATTGAAGTTAAATAAAATTCTATCAAAAATATATAAGATACATAACTACTAAATTATTAAGCAAAACTTATATTATTAATTCACTAATTATATTTATGGTAAAAAAATAGATCAAAATTATTTACGATAAATTGATAACTTATAAAGTTTTCTCATTCAAACATTTACAAAATAAAGTAAAAGATAAATGTCAAAACTGAGAAAATAATAATAATAATAATAATAATAATAATAATCATAATAATAATAATAATAATTTTGTAAATTATGAATGTCAAAAATATACAATTTATCAAATAAAAATTAAAATATAAACTTACGTGTATGACAAAAATATAAGTTTTTGTTTAAAGAAAAACTTAATTAATCGAATAACCGAATAACATAAGAAAGGGGTTAAGGGTGGGGAGGGTCAAAAATTGGGTGTCAATACAAGTTGTGAAAGATTTTACGAGTCATATATCGTGTCTCGTATCCTGAGGATCAGAGAAGAAGGACTTTTTGAAGTTTCATCAGACGAAACCCCTACGGACCGTAGAGGGGTGTCATAGACAATCCAGTTTTGCAGCAACGAAGTATAAAAGCCCGAATATGGACCGTAAATACTATACAGCCCATAAAGTTCTTGAGGAGCGTGCCCATCCAGTTATCCAATTTTGTTTAGAAATTGTATTTTAAATATTATAAATAGGTTTTTAAGGTTATTTTTCTATCACGACCCAAGTCTAGGGCCAAGACGTGACGCGGAGAATGGGAATCCCGAAGGAAAGCCAAACAAGCCTCTTAGCATATCGTTTGCACATTCTTGGTTGCGAAAGCATAATTTAACAACAAGCAAGTAACAAATAATTCTAAGGGGACGCGGGACTTTGGACTCACGCTATGGGGATGTTAAGGGAAAAGAATTTGCATGAATCACATAACAAGCAAGTACTAAGGGGAGAGTAAGTAGGACTCAAGCTACGGGGAAATAGGGACTTAGGACTTTCATCACTTCCCATCATTATCAATAGCATCAAATAGCATCACATAAGGGATAAGATCTAAGGGATAAGTCTCCATAAAATCTCAACATCACGTCATAGGTACATAGCGTAGTACGCAACAACACCTCTAAGCATGAATAGGAAGGGGGGTCAAGACATGTCCAAGGCTCACCCTCAAACTAGAAAGTAAAGTGGAATAAAGTCTGAACATAAGTAAGATAGAAACCGGAGATTGTCCCCAAACTAGAAGACTCACCATAAGTAAAATTTTCAAGCAAGCCAACTAGCTACGTTGAGGAGGATAAATAAGTACTTTGGTCCCTACATGGTTAATGATGTAGGCAAAAAGTATGCATTAATACTTTGAATGTATTAGTATCTGGGCATGTAATGCAATAAACAATAAACCATAAAATAGCAACGATATAATCATTTAAAATATTTCTTAAACCATGCAACATAGGATAATACATATGGAAAGTAAAGAATGCATGCTTAATTGATTTCATGATAAAACACTTAAACTTGGAATAGTGAAGAACATGGATCATCATGTGTAAGTGAAATCATAATAACTTTTAGGAACAACAAAGCATCTACTTCAAGGGAAGGACCATCTTACTATAAGTGAACCATTAGTAATCATAAAGAATAATTAGTAACCATCCAGCGAGCTACGCGAATGAGGTATATCACGGGCCTACCACCCCCGAGCTAGGCAAATGAGGCATATATCCCTCAATGTGGTAGTTCAGGCCTACTACCCCCCAAACTAGGCAATTAATCATCTTTCATCACCACAGATACTTTTTATGAAATCAATACATATTTATCCTTCTTTCATCATCATAGAGTCATTCATAACATAAGATATGCATTAGGCGTTCAATTCCTCAAGAAACCCTAACTAGACATTTTATCAAACACTTGGCGAGTGTGTAGTGTTAGGGTAAAACCATGCAATTCAATAGTGAAATCATACAATAAAATTCATTGTGAAATCATCAATCAACACCTTGTAATACCCTCAAGAAATATACATCAAAACCCCTCATCAAATCTTACAATAGATCCAAGATTTATAGCTCAAAACATAGCAAAACAGTCACAATTTCATATAGCTTTAATATAGTTCTTAGACAAGTTTATACTAGTAGACCTATTTGTAAAATTAACTTTAAATCATGCAAATTGAGTAAAAAGGAGATTAGGGTACCATGGGTGAAAGGACCCAATAGTTGAAACTCACATACCTTAGCTTTGGAGAAACTCTTGGTGAAGATTTAAAATGGAGGCTTGAAGTTTGAAGGAAATCCTTAGATTCAGAAGAGGTTTTGAGACTTGAATTTAGGAGTCAAAAATATAGCTAAGTGTTTGAGTGAGTATTGATAAACGTTTAGGATGATAAGAGGGTGAAATATAACTAAGTACAGATAAATAAACGTTTAGGAACACTTAATCCCAAGACTTAAAAGTCTTAGACCGAACAAAAAACATTCCTTAAAATAAGCACCTGCGCGTAGCGGAAGCGACGCGCTTTGCTCACTGAAATTTGACATTTGGAAATTTTAAATTTTGATACGGTTGCTCTAAAATCGGGTTAGACCCTTTTCTCCCTAATTATAAACCCCTGAACAAGATAATGAAGTCACACACAGATTTTGAGATATATGAAAATTATATTTTTGGGCACTTTCGAGGCACATTTTCGAGCACTTTTGGAGTCGTCTCAGGGCAGATAGTGGTTTATGGTACCAAGTGGATTAGGTGTGTTTAAGGTTGAAAATTGAGTTAAAGTTTGTAGGTCCTTATAGGGTTTGGAGGAGAAATTGGTAAGGTTGCATAAGGATTGGAATTACCTAAGGATATCGATATGGTTCGTCTGGTTCTTCATGCTTCTAGGTTGAGGGGATGTATTAATGAATCTAGTGCTATAGAAGTCTTTGAGGTTATAGGTGTTGTGGAGCATAAGTTGGCTTAGGAGAAGGTCCCGGTGGAACTATTGGATGAAAGGGTGGAAAAGTCGATTAATAAGAATGTGGTGTTCGTCAAGGCCCTTTGGAGGAATCGTCAAGTTGGAAGTGTCACTTGGGGAGCCGGAGCAGGTGTGGAAAAGTAATATTTGTACCTCTTTCATTTTATTCAAGCTTGTGATAACATGTCAAGTCCTTTTCTTTTATGGTTCCAAGTCTTATGTTTAGCCCCTATGTCAATTGCATGCATTCATGTTTATGTTGACAAGTTCATGATGATTTCTTCACACTTATTTGAGATTTTTAAAATGGTGTTTAAGTGCATTATTGCATTCTTATTGGGGTTAATTTATTCATGATTACTCTTATTATACACGTCTATTTGATATTCAGGGACGAATGTTCCCAGGGGGAGATATTGAAACGACCCCAAAAAGTACCCAAAAAATGTGTGTCAGAAGTATTGGAATCGTAATTCATATATCTCAAAATTCCTGCGTGATATCGAAAATCCGACTTCATATTCTTGATCAGGGGATCAATTGAGTGAGAAATGAGTCTAATCCCGATTTTAGAGCGACCTTATCAAAAATTTATTTTTCAAAGTGACGAAAAACCAGTGAGCAGGCGCACCCCTGGGCGACGCGGCCAGGGCATGCCAGTGTGCGTTTAATTTTTGTGTTCCAGTCCAAGGCTTTTGGGTCTTGGTTCTAAACCTTCCCATACATGAAAATACCTATACTTAGCAAACTTTTACTCTCATATCCTACTAAACATTCCCTAATACTCAATCAAACACTTAGATAAATATTTCACTCCAAATTTCAAGTCCCAAGACTCATCTGGATCTTAAGGATTTCACTCAAGCTTCAAGTCTCCATTTCCAATATTCATCAAGAATTCTCCAAAGTCAAGGTATATGAGTTTCAACAATTGGATTCTTTCATCCAGAGTGCCCAAGCTTCTTTTTTACACAAATTGCAGATTTCTAAGTTGATTTACTTATGGGTCTTACCAATTATAAATTTGACTATGAACTATGTTGGGGTTTTATGAAAGTGTAACTATTTAAGCATGCTTTGAGCTATAAATCTTTAATCTATCTTGAGATTTGATGAAGGGTTTTGATGTATATTTTTAATGATGGTATTACCAAGTATTGGTGGGTGATTTTACATTGAATTTTCTTGCATGATTTTACTCTTGAGTTGCATAGTTTTACACTAGTATTACACACCTACCAAGTGTTTGATAAAATGTTCGGATTATGTATCTTGAGTTGTTGAAGGTCTAATGCATGATATATGGGTTAAGTGACTTTATGATGATGGAAGTATGATATTCATATGTTGATTTCATGATAAGATTCTATAGTGTTCCGAGATGATCAATAACCAAATTGAAGGGTTGATACCTCATTAACCAAACGGAGAGGTTGATACCTCATTAACCAAATGGAGGGGTTGATACTTCATTAACTAAATTGAGGGGGTCAACTTCAATAACCAAATTGAGGGGTTGATACTTCAATCACCTTAGATGGGGGGTGGCACATTCAATGACCAAATTGAGGGTTGAATACCTCAATCACCTAGGATGGGAGGTGGTAAACCCATTATCCAAATAATGGCCTCTTCCTACACACGTAGTATATATAAGCATGTTTCTACTTTAAGCATCACTCATACATTCCATATTGTTATTATGCTACCCATTACTTATGATATTGCATTTTGCCTATGTTGTCTATCTCTTGTTGCATTGCATCCTACATACTTAGTACATTTGAACGTATTAATGCTTACTATATGCCTACATGATGTTACCATGTAGAAACAAGAGCTCTATTCGGTCATCCTCCTCCTCCCCGTGGCTAGTACGATTTCTCTACAAAGCAAGTGGTGGTCCTCAACTTCGGCGAAAAAGTCTTGATCTTATGCTATGTAAAAGATTCTATTTCTTTTTATTGTATACTTGACTATGAGGGTGAGCTCGGTTGCTAGTCTTGCCCCTCGCTAAGTTCTATGTTTAGAGGTGTTATTGGACAAGATATGTATTGATGCTATGAGTCTTGACTCTCTTGACTTTATGATGTTTTATTCTATGAAAGATGTCTCTTAGCCCCAGTTATCCCTATTTACTATCTCTTATTGTTACTTTATTACTTCTGCGACGAAGGATGTGTAATGATATGTTAAGAGGCTTGCTTTGGGTCCCTTCGGTTCCCCATGCGACGTGTCTCGTCTAGGCCCTAGGCTTCGGTCGTGACACCTATAACTTATAGGTAACCATTTTCCCACACAATTTTATCCTCTGAGCAAGAATATGAAGTCAGATTTGCGAAATTCTGCATGAATTTTAAGATATAAAAAAATGCATCATAGGGTGTTTATGAGCTACGTTGAGGGGTGTTACAATAACCCCCTTGGGAACATTCATCCTTGAATGTGAATAGAGATAATATGGATAGAATAGAACAATATCTATACAACTTCATGAATGCAATAAATTAAACATTATTTTCATGAAACTTCCAAAGTCTCTATCATGGAAATCGTTTTAAAAGCATGAGTAACACATTTTCATAATTACACATAGGACTTCAATCAAAATCCTACTCTATGAACATGCATACATAACAAACAACAACTCAAAACTAGACTAAATGATGCACGTGGTTTTAACATGAAACTACCCCTTCCACCAACATCCAACTCAACCACTTACACCAAAACATCAACCATAACACCTTGGATATGAAGCCAATCTACACCAATTTCGTTGTCACATAAGGAGAATTCATAATATACCGAGTGAAGCACCATACTAAGTTTAGGGACCCTTAGAGGGGTATGGTTGAGATCATCGATAATTATCCTTATAATTCTTAGGGATTCATAGACAATGTCTCAACTTATGATCCATTGCACCTCACCCAAAACATGCACTCGAACCAGCTAAACAATCTCCCGGATGGTACCTTCCACACTTGTTGCATGTAGGAGGATCTTAACTACCAACAGTCTCACCTTGATACTTAGGGATATCCACCCTATACTTTTGAACCTTAGGCCTAAAAGCAATATCAAAAGATGAACCATCCTCAATCTGAGTCTTCTTGGACTCCCCACTCCTTCTCTTCCTAAGCTTCTCCCCTTCAAGTTTCTGGGCATAAATCATGACCCGAGACAAATCCATTTTACCAAAAAGCATAGCAATGCAACATTCTTCATTAACTAAGTCAGATATCTCCGACACAAACTTATTCATCCTTTCCCTAGAGTCGACAATAAAGTGAGGAGCATATTTTGAGAGCTTGTTGAACTTAAGGGAATACTCTCTCACACTCATGAAGCCTTGATTAAGATTCATGAACTCTATCATCTTTTCCTCTCTTAATTCAATAGGGAAAAATCGGTTGAGGAAGGCGCCCTTGAATTCCTCTCATGGGATAGGCTCATCACTCTTTCTCTCAAACTTATATTGTGCAAACCAAATTTGAGAAAGGCCCTTAAGTTAATAGCTCGCTAATTCTACTTTCTCCTCTGAACTCACCCCTATAATATCAAGTATTTTATACACTTCATCAATGAAATCTGGGGGTCTTCCTCAACTTTGAAGCCATGAAACTCCAGAGGATTCATCCTTGTAAAGTCTTTCACTCTTAAGGCTGGAGTAGGCGCATGAGGAGATTGGACTCCTTGGTTCATTTGGTTGGTAACGGCTTGTGCCAATAAAGCAATGACATTCTGATATTTGGCATGCGTGACCCCTTCTTCTCTTTGGGGAGCTTGAGGAACCGGGGCGAAGGCGGATCACCCTTGGGTGTAGAAGCTCTTTGTGTCATTCTTTTGGGCGGAATGATCTAGAAGAGAAAAGACCATCTGTTAGAAATAGAAAACCTTAATTTAAGTCTAAAGCACAACATGGATTATGAAGAAGTGATTCATTTCCTAAAATGCCTCATAGCCTCCTATTCACAGTTGTGGTGCCCTTCACAACCATGAAAAAGACATTACTTGACAAAGTGTGTTGGATTTCCAAGGACCATTTATAGACCTTGTGCTTTGATACCAACCTTATCATGACCCAAGCGTAGGGCCTAGACATGACACGGCGAATGTGAATCCCAAAGGATACCCAAACAAGCATCTTATAATATCATTTGCACATCCTTGGTTGCGGAAGCATAATTTAATAAAGAAAGCAATAAATAAATCTAAGGAGTCCCGATAGTGAGAGAGGTCATAACCAACATAAACCATGTGAGCTAATACATGGAGTCCCGATGTTTTCCCTATACCGGAAGAAAGGGGGAAGTCACTTGCTAAGGTGAACCTCCTAATGCCTAAGGAGATCCGCTAAGCCTCATGTGAACTGGGTACTCGCCTCTAGTTCCTGGACTTGGGTACTCGTCTCAATCCCTCGGACCCGGTTACTTGCCTCAAGCTCTTTTCTTTAGGGTACTTGCTTCTTAAGGATTTGGTTAATTGCCTCTAATCCCTTTACCTATAGTGGCACGCAGTTTTGAGACTTGGGTATTCGTCTCTAGTACACTTGGTGCTAGGTAGTGCTCTCACAAGAGTAGAAGATTATAAGTCATAGAATCATATTATAAAATCATTTCAAGTCATGTGGGAAGACAATTTATACAATCCACAAACCATTGATATCATAGAGTTAAAGTCATAAGATAGCTTCTTAATCATTCCTTGGATGGGAGATCCTCCACCACAATACATTTATTCATTAAATAGATGGGAGATCCTCTACCATCAATATTCATTCATAGAAAAACTTTTCATAAGACAATAACAAACCTAAAATATTTTATAAGCCTTCATTCCTCATTATTAGAAATCATACTTCAAGACATATAGTGAATATCATCAATTTAAATCATTTTTAAACAACCTATCACAATCGTACATATCAACTTTCAAAACATGGAGGTGGAAACATGAAATTCATCTTATACAATCCTCAACTTCATAGTATCACATGGTATTACAATATTTGTAGCTTTGAATATCATAAACTAGTTCATCAAACCATCACATCATAATATCAAATAAAGGCTTCATATCATTCATAACATTTATAACATTCTCATGAACTCATAGCATGTTTAATTTCCCTTCAACATTAACAATATTAATAAATCACGTGTCTCACCATAAAGCCTTCATAATATCAGAGATTTGCCACATAACTTAGTGAAAACATGGTGGGTATATGTATTTAAGCTTAAAATCATAGAATCCAAGAGTAAGGAACATGAGAGGGGTGAATTAAAGTCATTCAAGAAGTTATTCAAACAAACCAATAACATACTTGAAAAAAACCCCAATTTGGGTGTCATGAAAACCATTCATTCATAATATTTTCAAGTCTTTCAAGATACCATAGCTTACAAAGCTTTGATATAATAAGCATATCATAATATCAATCATTAGTAAGAGTCCATGCATTAATAAATCAATAACCAACAAAATTTCAACATAGTTTATGTAATGGAGTGATAATAGAAAATATTCATAAAGAATTAGTCATTAGAATCAAGAAATTTGAACAAAATAGTTTTGGGGCTCCATGGGTGAAAGGACCCATAGATGAAGACCCACATACCTTACTCTTGAAATAGATAGAGGAAACTTGATGAGACTTTGAGGACTTCACTTGGGTTCTTGAATTCCAATAAAAGTTCTTGAAGATCTTGAGATTGAATTGATGATTTGATGATGAATTGGGAGGATTTTGGGAGTGTTTATAAGTGATATAGGGCATGGAATGGTTGATAAGATGAAGAATTCTCGTCTATATAGATATTAGCTTATTACCCAATTACCCCCAAGTAAAAAGGAATTTTTTGAAATTTTTTGAACTAGGGTGTGGCAAGTCCGCGACGCGGACTTGTCGTATACCCCTACTGGTTTGTGAAGTTTCACCAAAAAAATATTTTTTTTACACGGACAACCTAAACCTTGTAATTAACCATTTTTTAACATAATTTTGCCCTCTGAACAAGAATATGAAGTTGAATTTGTGAAATTCTGCACGGAATTTAAGATATTCAAAAAAAATGCATCATAGAGTCTTTCTGAGCTACGTTAAGGGGTGTTACATTTTCTTAGAGAGTTCAAACAGTAAAAATAGTGAGACGTAGGCCAAAAATTATAGAGGAGCAGGATCCAAAGCGGTGGCTGCTACAAGAATAGAATATTCCAAAGCATTGGAGAAATACTTGTGCACTTTCATTTCATTTCTTAATTATAATCTTGTGATTCTCATTGAAACTTGGATCTACTTATGCTTAATTCAATTGTGCAAGTAATCTATTATGTTATTCAAATTCATAAGTCTTGCATCTACACAAATCCTGAGTAGCAAAATCTACAACTAGGATTGTGGGAACCATGAAGAACTAACAAGGTAAAACTGGATAATTCATAATTCTTGAAAAGTGTGCATGCATGTACTAATTAACTCTCTTTGTTTTACATGTTTTCAAGTTTTAGCCAATATTAAAACTCGCCTAGTAATACTAAATGGACCGAGGTAGTAATGAGTAGGAAAAAAATTAATTATCAGGATTTGATTGATATGTTCTTGTCTAATCAATCGAACTGGCCAAGGGGATGTTGTACTGGGACAATAGGTAAGCGTTAGCAATGTCACACTGTGGAGATGGGCCAAGTCATATAGTGAAATTAGCCTCTCGCTTGGGCCAAAAGGTTTGGTGAACTTACCATTCTGCATGCCACACATTAGAAAAGAATTAGGTTATCGAGTGATACTAAGTAGAGAATCATGGGGAACACATTACCTAAGTTTCTCTCCATATCGATTAAACTCCAGTGTTAGTTAGGATTACTTTTTATTTTTCATTACAACCCCCTGCCCCTTTTCGGGGAGATAAGTTGGTTAATAACTCAAATTACATAATTGAATTCTTCTAAGTCTACAGTATTCCCTTGGATTCGATCTCAACCTTGGGCAGGTTCTATTTCTTGAAAATGACTATTTTATCCTCAAAAAAGAGATGTAGCTTGGGCGACATCAATTGATGATATGATTTCTTAACCAAAGTTTTAGTTTTTTAAGGTTGCCAAAAGACAGAAATTTGTTAGGCTTGTCTTGGACATGAAATCTTAAATTTGATGGAGAAATTTTTAACCCTTTACTTTCTTTCTTTCCTTAACTTTTTCCAATGTACTGAAACGATCAACTCTAATGGCCATTGTTTTGCTCACCGGCTCGCATACACCTTTTCTCTTGTATTTTTTTGTAAGGACCCGGCGTTGTACGACCTTGATGAAGCTTGCAAATTTGGTTCCGGAAAGTTTTGGACCAAGGTACACTCTATGGGAGCCTTCACAATTTGTGTGAGGCTATACGGACCGTGTGAAACCTCCTTGGAGTGGGCTTTAGCCTTATGTGGGGTGTGTGACATTTAATGTGGAGTTTTACACTAAGTCATACCATACATGTACCCTAGACGGGCTGTGTCAGGCTTCAGGGACCATGTGATGGGTCGTGTGGTAGCTTTAGCCTTGAAATTCCACAGTTTTGGAACCAAGAAAAGAGGCACGGGCCGTCTCATGGACCGTACGACCCCTCACGGTCTGTGAGGTCCCCTATGTAGGTACCAGAGTGGAAATTTTCTAAGTATTGGATTACCGTCTTGGAACTATATTGTGGAGAATTTTCTAAATGAAGTGGTATGGAGGATTACACAGTCTATATAGCTTGGTACGAACCATGAGACCAACCATTTGGATTCTTTCATCGAATTTTTCTAAGTATGGAATCTTTAAACTCAAAGATAAGTTCACTTTCAAACCCTCAATTCAAGCTTATTTATGTTGTTTAGAGGTGTCATGGGTCTCTTTCATAAAGTCAAGTTCAAAGGAATTTCATTGGTTAAGCTTTTCACAAGAATCAATAGAAAGGTCAACTTTAAATGATCATATCTGATAGAACAAAAAGGACTGGGTGGCTCATGACCTATCAAATTGAAGCTCTTTGAACCAGCTTTCCAACGCATCTGGTTTCACCTCATTCCGAGTTCAGATAAAGAAGTTATGCTCGTTTTTGTAAAGCCCATTTGTGCAGTATTTTCTGAGAATTGACTAAGTAAAGTATTACGGGAGGGTTTCACAGTCCGTGGAACCTTGTACGGACCGTGAGACGTCCTCATGGGACCCCTGGCAAGGAATGCTATTTTGCTTCATTAATGATTTTTTTCGTAATTTTGCCTTCTCCTAAGGGTCTTTTATGACTTCCTATGCTATCCTAAGACCTCCAAATGACCTAAACTATACTTCTCTCGTTCAAATTCATTCCTGCACTTAGAATTATTCAAATTCTCTAATCTAAAGAACTTCCATCAAGTGAGCCATAGGAGATGAGCTTGGAGCATAAGGTAGGGTCTTCTTCTTCATCAAATTTCTTCCTATTTTTCTTGGTTAGCTAAGGTATGTGGGATTGATTCTTAGTCCCTTTAAAGTTTGATTTAAGTACGGGTAATCTAAATTGTGCTTTGAATGTTGATTTTACTTATGGATTTACTTGAATTTCATATTGAATTGGTGATTTAAGATTGAATATATATTACCCATGTTATTCCCACATCATTCGTGGTATATGTATTCATGAGCATTAGATTTTATGAAAATTATGAAGTAGGTTAAGCCTAGTTATGTTTACGTATATGATTTTGATACAATTATGGTTATGACAAGAATGTGATCACATAAATATCATTGTTATTGGCTCTTTGAGTATATTGGGTGCATACACCATATTGTCATGAGCATGAGCTATTCCTGTGCATGAGAAACATGATTTAAATTATGATTTGGCTTTTTAGCTCGAGTACTAATGATTATGAAATGTATTTGGCTTTTAAGCTCAAATGTGCATTGAAGTGATTTGAAATGACTATTGCCTCTTTTGAAAGCATATATATGTATAAGTATTCTCGTGGGATGTATTGACTTAGCACTAATGGATTGGGGGGAGGGGGGGTCAGGGCTATCCCAAGAGTCCTCTGCCTTTCCATGAACTATGTACCAACATAGGAATAATTGTCATCACCGAAAAGACCAAATCATAAGGGATGGATATTCATTTATTAATATGAGATGATATTGGAAATGCTTCTGAAAAGACTGGGTCGTAAGGAAGGTTTCCATCCACTGAAAAGACTGGGGCGTAAGGTGCGATGTATATTACCCTTGGCAAGTAATCTTCTCTTACCGATGGGAGGTCTTCATCGAACTAATTCATGTTATAGCTCACATGAGTTTGATTTATCGGTTATAGTTCATCCTTTTTTATATAAGCATTTCGTATTTCATGCATCATAGATTTCATGGAAAATTATTATATACTCTTCTTTGGATATATACTTCTTTCTATATTATGTACCCTTGTCATCTTATATTAAATGCAGGTTTGATAAGTTATATGTTTTGCATGTCTGCATACTTAGTACATTCAAACGTACTAACACATATTTTTACCTACATGATTTAACCATGTAGGGACCGGAGATTACTTTCATCCACCATTTGACGGCTAGATTGAATTTGAGACATTTGTTGTGGTGAGCCCTTTTTCCAAGGACAAGCCACCATCCGTCTACCTATGCAGTCTTATTTATGTTATTTACTTTTAGGGTGAGCCAGGATATGTCTTGGCCCCTATTCCATTGTATGACTAGAGGCATTGTTGGACATCTTATAGACTCTTGTCAGATGTATATGATATGTGTTATATTTGGAGCTTACATTTATGTTTATCTATTGGCTATGGCTATTATGGATCGATTATGAGAATTATGATAAGTATATATGATTTGATGTATGTGGAAGATCCTAAGTCCCGTATTGCCCTATAAAGTGAGTCATACTTACCCGCCCCTTAATTCTTATGTGAATCCATGTTAATTCCTTATCCCAATGATATCCCCATAACGTGAGTCCTACTTTCTCATCCCTTAGAACTATATTTTTACTATTTATATATACGCTTCCGAACTGATGATGTGAATATGAATACTTGAGACTTGTTTGAGGACTTCGGGTTCCCATTCACCATGTCACTCCTAGACCTAGGTCCGGGTCGTGATATTTTTCTCCAGTGCTCTCTTTTCATTTCTTCTTAGCAGTTGCCTATTGATTTGTCAACAACATTAAATTTGTATGCTACAGAATCCTTTGTAAAAGGTGACATGACAGTGTACAATCAATCAAGGGGCTTGTTTTATTACAATTCAAAGAATGATAGGTGCAAATAGGCCTTATGATTATTTTTTTCCGGTTAATTGCAACTATAGATGCACAGTTTTGTCTTTTCCTTCTTTTTTTTTTTTTTTGAATTTGGATAATGTTATTATGTGAGTTATAGGGGGCAGAGAAAGGGATTGGTTAAGACTTGGCAATACAATATCAATTTTGACATCACAAAATCAATCCATGTATTGATGAGCTTTCATTTCCTCACTTCCATATATGTCCTGTGATAAATTTGTCTCTCTATCAGTTGCCGTTGACAAATATTTTTGTTGATTTTCCCTGTCAGGCTAATCGGACGAAGACAAAATACCTTCTTATATATTATATGCCAATTCAACTATGATTTCTTCTGGATGTGTTCAATAATTTTTGTTGTAAATGACAGTCACTTCAGCTAAGAGAATTATGATGGCAGGAACTTGTGAGGAAATAGATCTGTAGCTTCTCATAGCTTAGCAATGGGATGCTAATATTTTTAATTTAGTGGGTTCTTATTTTCTTTCTATGTTTTCTTTGCTAACTTTGATGTGAGGCTTGCCACTCAACTTATCCCCAAGAGGAAGAACTTTAAGTATTTGGGGTCCATCATCCAGAATAGTGGTGATATCGATGATGATGTCACACATCGTATTTGGGTAGCATGGACTAAATGGAGGCTTGCATCTGGAGTATTGTGTGATAAGAAGATATCACTTAAACTCAAAGGTAAGTTTTACAGATTGGTGGTTAGACCATCTTTGCTGTACGGAGTGGAGTGTTGGCCAATCAAAAATGCACATGTCCAGAAGATACATGTCGCAGAGATGAGGATGTTAAGATGGATGTATGATCACACCAGCAGTGACAAGATTAGGAATGAGACCATTTGGGAGAAGCTAGAGCTGACTCTGGTGGCTGATAAGATGAGGGAAGCGAGACTGTGATGGTTTGGACATATGCAGAGAAGGAGTATCGATGCTCCTGTTAGGAGGTGCAAGAGGTTGGTTTTAGGAGCTACACGGAGGGGTAGAGGTAGACCGAAGAAGTAATGGGGGAGGTGATCAGACAGGATATGGCAGAACATGATCTCACTGAGGACATGACCCTATATAGCAAGAAGTGGAGGTTGCGAATTAGAGTAATAGGCTAATTGGTTGGTAGGGTTAGGTGGTTATCTAGTCATGGGGTATAGTAGGGTAGAGGAGTAATAGTATTTTATAACATGTGTTGTCATTATTTGTTGTTTATGTGTTAATGTATCATATTTACGTATTGTCATGTGTTTTTGGTTATTAGTCGTTTTTTTTGTTGTTCCCTTTCTTTTACTTTTTCTCATATCTAGTTTATTGTGCTTATGGGTTTTTGAGACGAGGGTTCCCAGGAAATAGCCTCTCTACTTGTATGAGGTAGTGGTAAGTTCTGCGTACATTCTACCTCTCCAGACCCCACTTGTGGGATTGTTGTTGGTATTGTTATTGTTGTTGTTGTTGTTGTCGTCGTCGTTGTTGTTGTTTTCTCTGCTAACTTTCTAAGTGACTTCTTGCCAAATTCTACTCCATGTATTGACGATTAGCTTATGAGGTGTTATTGAACTTTTTTAGATTTATTATATTATGTCTTTCTGTTTGTGAATCTTGTCATATTAATTTGTGACATTTATTTCTCTCAAGATTTAGATAATTTAGAAAGAAATCTTAATGTTTCAACTGTTGATTGAGAGCTTAATTTCTTAAACTAAAATAAATTTTGAAAAATGATTATATATGAGATGTTCGGCCCGTGCTGGTACGGGCTCCAATACATACATACATATATGTATGTGTGTGTGTTATGTATATAAATGGTATTCAAATTATATAGAGCTTGAACATGTTAATTCAAATGGTTAATTTATGTATCCATTTGGTATGTAATAGTAGTGTGTATATTGAATATATGCAATTGACATGTTGTAAAGTTTGGTGTGTGTTTAATATATTCTAGGAAATCAAACATTCTACGGTTTATTTAAGGATTTCATATAAATAGACAAATACTAAAATCATAGCTATCAAGATCTATCATTCAGAAATATTGCACTTGTATGACCAAAAGTATTGAAACAAACTTAGTTCGTTGTACTGCTTGTTGTACAAGAGAATTAGCAGAAAACAAAAACAAAACTTACGACGAGAGATTAGTTTATTGTTCCATCTTCTACCATGTTGAATCAAAATCGAAAATATACTATCCGTTTTAATTGATACATAGATGAAACAAATCAGGACATTTAAAAAAAAAAAAAGAGAAGTAACGAATAAATGAAAAGAATCTTGATTTAATTTCCATACAGATAAATAATGAATTTGAAAGATCATGGGAAGTAAAATATGGAGTAAAAAAAGGAACTAATTGATCCTATTTGTAATGGATTATAACTGATTTTGTACTTAAACATGAAATTCAAATAAATGGTAGGTTCCACAATCCTAAGTTAATGAGAAACTAAATCTAATCATTAATTTTAATAATTATTTTTTATATCTTTTCTCATTTTTTTAATTGAAATATTTTTTTTTCTCCTTAAAATGCTACAAGTTGCAATGAATCTATTGCTACAATTTGCAACTCATTATTTAATATAAGACCCGTAATAATATATATAATATTTATCATTTCTAAAATTTGTTCTTTACAAATTTACAGGTGAAAGACAAGGCAAAAAAGAAGTATATACACCGATGTACAGTATATATACAATGATGATATAGAGGAATAAAAGGGGCAAAACCCCCAAAAATGCAGGAGAAGGCCTAAGTGCTGGCCGTGGCGGATAGCATTCAGATTTGGGCCTAAATTGTCTTAGCTCTATTTATTTGATTGTCTATTAAGAAATTATCTCTATAAAGTATGAGATTTATATAATTTATACTATATTTATTTAGCATTATTAATTCGAACCTCTAACTTCATTTGTTTATTTAACTTAATTAAATTCTCAAAGATAAACTATATATGTTAATTTGCTCCTAAGTTTTCTTACCTCTATTTATTTGATTGTCTATTATAGTTATTTAGCACTATTAATTTGAACCTCTAACTTCATTTGTTAATTTAACTTAATTAAATTCTCAAAGATAAACTATTTATGTTAATTTGCTCTTTTTTATTACTTTTCCTTATTTAGTCAATTTGATATATTATTGAAAATTTTCAAATCGTTAATTATTTTTGAAAATATTCTCTTTGCTCCAAGTTTTTTTTAAGTTGGTTTGACAAAATTCAAAGTTTAAAGTTCCGATTTTGCAATTTTCTTTGCTTAGTCAGTTCTTAGTAAATTTTACTTTCTTTTAAACTAATCCAAATGTCTAAGTTAGAATTTTAGGAGTTTAAATTACTTTTTTTTCGGCAAAGTTAGCAATTATTTTAATTTCCCTTTGAAGGTATTTTCTTACTTGAATGATTTTTTTTAATATTATCAAATTTAAATTATTTTATTTTTTTGAATGTTAGTCAAATTAAGTTTAATCGCACGTTAGCGGTCACTTTTGAGTGATTATCAATTTTCTCAAAGTGGATAATCACTGGATACATTACGTATACACTATATTTTTATAGTTTTGTACGTCATATATACTTGTTTTTACACAATTTATATAATATTGATATATGAAAATAATTTGAAAATTTTTTTGAGTTAAAAACTGCACTGGAAAAAAGGGTTAATTATCTTGGGCCGAGCTCTATTAAGTCCATTACCCTCTTGGGCCTTTTTTTATTTATTTGTTTTTTGAAAAAAAAGGGGGAAAATGTCACAATATAGCAAACATTCACTACAAAACAATATAAATAGCTACTGTTTTTAAAAATTACAAAAAAAAAATAAAATAAATCAACGTTTGAAAAAAGTAGCTACAAGATTTTGTGGGCCCACAAACTTTTTGTATAAACCCTCTCATCTTCCACAATCATTTTCTCTCTCCATTCTATACAAACTCTTGATTTCTTTCCATATACGATACCCCTAATTTATCTCCTTCAATTGCTCATCAGATCATCACATTCATAGGTACTGATTTCAAATTTTATTTCCTAATATCACTCCAAAATCTTGTAGCTTCAATATCAGTTTTTAAAATATTGGGGGATTTTAAATTTTTAGTTTGAAAATTTTAATTTTTCCCTCTCTTATACACTCGTCACCTTATTATATTCATCAGTTAATAAGCATATATTATGGTCGAAGAATCATCATCCAAGAGGATACCTAGAGGTATACTCTTTGCATGATATTTATGGATGATTTGCCATCTTTCTCTTTGGGCATAACTCAAGAGGTTGAGGCCATTGCAGGGTCCATTGTAAGAGCTAGGGCTAACGGAGAAGTTAGATCCAAGCAACGGAACAACAATATCCCTCAAACAATAAGATCAAAAAAGAAGAGGAAAGTAGATGAGATCGCTTCTAGTAGCGGTGAATCAAAAAAGAACGATGATGATTCTGTTGATGAAGACCCAGACGAAACTCAAGAAGAAAATCAATTTTTTTTGGTTAAAAGTGATTCTCACATCGCCACAGCAAATTCACACATGTTATACACACCACTATTTTTGCATAAATTTTCAATAATAATAATAATATACACTGTGACCCCCACAATTATACACAAATAACACACACATATACAATTTTAGTTCGTTGAGTTTTAAAGTTGTGGAAAATATAGTAATTGCTATTATTAAAATACAAGTACATTTTAGATTAGATAATTATACAACACACATATACAATTTTAGTTCGTTGAGAGTTATGGAAAATATAGTAATTGCTATTATTATACATTACAAGTATATTTTAGATTAGATAATTATACAACACACATGTACAATTTTAGTTAGTTTAGTTTTAAAAGTTTGTATTAATTGCTAGTATTTATACAGTACAAGTTATGTTTAGATTGGATAATTATACAACATACATATATACAATTTCAGTTTATTGAGTTTTTTAAAGTTGTGTAGTAATTGCTAGTTTATTATACAATATAAGTTATGTTTTAGATTTGAAATTACACAAGAGACACATGTACACTTTAGTCCATTTGTTTATACAATATAAGTTATGTTTTAGATTTGAAATTATACAACACACATATATACACTTTAGCCCAATGGTTTATACATAAACTGTTTACACATATACACTTTAGTCCAATAGTTTATTCATAAACTGTGTATACAAAAAACAAAATTGATCAGTTCAAACCAAAAATTTTCGTTGCTTATACAGAATAAAAATCAAACTTTTATTATATACATATTCGTTCAGCAAACACCATAAATTGTTCATATTCATAATGTACAGATGAACAAAGAAAGTAAAAAATTGAAAAATTTCCCGACAAATAGAAACAAAATAACAAAAAAACTGCAAAACTTTCGAAAAAAGAAATCTATAATGTTGCATAAGGTAAATACTTCGCATAATGTCGATAACTCATGAGACCAAATGTATAAAAACGTAATAAAATCTCTCTTTTATCTCATCAGAATTCATATAACAATGATAATAAAATCTTGCAATCTTATTTTCGAACAAGCTCAATACCAAGTATCTATGGCATTTTTTTTTAAAACACATAATATGTAAGAGAATTTAATTACAAGAAACTTCCATTATTAAAGGAAACATTTCCTTATATTGCAGCTGAACATTAGCCAATCATTATTAAATGTCAGCTAAACATTTTTGTATAAGATCTCAATACGTACACGTTTTATACAGAGCAAATTTCATGACATTAACTATAAAATGCAATTTTATAAACTATAGTTATTTCATCCTATTATGTTTCACTAAGTGGGTATATATGATATTTCCACAAAAAAAAAAGACTATTTTTTTAGTAAAACTTTTTACCTGCATGGCGCGGCCGGCGTAGGCCGCGTACGGCT
>JAABOM020122061.1:0-62640 GCA_011800125.2 Solanum clarkiae | reverse complement strand
TACTTGATTTCGTATCACTTGGCATGAAACATAGATCTCTCCTTGGTACATAAAGGCATTCACCAACTCCGACATAAAAATTAATCATGTCTCCACTCTTGTACATGCTCGTATGATTCCATACACAGTCATCTTTAAAATTGCATACATGCTTGAATACCAAGTTACCAGAGTTCTTGTTACGAAATAAATTTCACAAGTTGTTCCATTTCATATGCATTTCATTGTTTATCCAACGTACTCTTTTACTTGTCATATTGTCTTATATAACTATCGATATGTCACATACTACATATACAGTCCTACAGCTCCAATATTATGGCCACCAAAAGAATCATCTCAAACGTAATTGAAAGATAAAGTATACAGTTTTCGGTAGGTGGTAGCCCCGAGGGGTTGAGTATAACCTAGCCAGGGGATAATCTTATCAAGGGGGGTAGCCTGAGGGGTTGAGTATAACCTAGACAGGGACGAACCTGATACAGTTTCACCACTGATCGGTTGGTCATTTGTTTGCAGATGTGCACAGATTTGACAGTACAAATCTTACAGTAAAGGTAAAGTGATATAAAGAACATAAAGTACATGATTCCACAGTATAACTAAGGGTGGTGCCTGATCTTCTACAGATGCATGGTTTCATTTTAGTTGTTACTTTATATACAGTATATTCTACCTTACATACTCAGTATATTATCTCGTACTGACGTCCTTTACGGGGGACTTGGATTTCATGCTGCAGGTACAGGTGCTAGTAGATCTCCCTAGTAGGAGTATAGGAAATTCACCTGCGGTTACCAAGCTCTAGGTTGCTTTGGAGCTTTGCATGTCTAGAGCTTATAAGTTTATATTGTACAGTTAGTTGAGGCGAGGCCTGTACCGACCCTTATCAGATGTTTCTCTCTATGAAGAGGCTTTGTAGACTATGTAATGTACAGTGAAGTCATGTCTCCCACTTTAGACAGCATGGCCCCAACGGCCTAGTCATATGCATTTTCTTTTGGCTTGTTATCACTATTTATCTTCTTAAAGGCATGTCAAACGTAGAAACCCCTTATAATATATATAGAACGCATATAGTTACAGGTTGGTTCTCCCGAGCCTTATCGGCAACGGGTGTTGGTCCGCCCTACAGGACTTTGGGGCGTGGCACAGGGGCCTGCAGAGCTCATTGGAATTTGCATTTTGAAAAATTGAAATTGTGATTCGGTTGCCCAAAATTGGGGTTAGACCCATACCCCACTCAATTTTTCCCCCTGATCAAGAATACGAGGTCGGATTTTTTATATTATGCATGGATTTTGAGATATATGGAAATCATGATTTCAGGCACTTTCGAGGCGCATTTTCGAGCACTTTTTGGGGTCGTTTCACTTTTAGATTCCCATTCTCCATGTTACTCCTAGCCCCTATGCTTGGGTCATGATATCTTGTCTTAAAAAGAGTTGCTTCCTCTTGAAAACACTTAAGGTCCATTTATTAAGAAAAGTCTATAGATTTGAGGGGCATGACTATCCTCGTACGCGCCTCCAAATCTCAAAATTGCTAAATCTTTCTCAATTCTTTCCAACAGGGCCTAAATGTAAGGATTACATATTTTATAATAGTAGCTTGGCATCCATGTAGGACCTGATATTATGAAAATAGACTATGGTTAGAAAATCTATAAGTATATATATTACAGATTTGATCAGATAGTATGATTAGGATTTTGGGCACAACATTTAAATAGATAAAACATGAAATTAAGGTAAAAGAGGTCTAGTTGTGTATTGGGTATGCTATTGTATGGATCCTTGATGAATATTTTTTGTTGCAATGACTTACTTGACAAATTACATAGTGAAAATGTATACGTGGGTAACCTTAAAATAATGATATGAACTTGTAACATAGAAATTAGGCTTAATTATCACTTGTAAGGGCGGGCTAGTCTTGTTGAGTCATCGAAGATATGTTGTTGGGTCATTAATCCTTATTAGGATGTCAAACATGATAAGGAATAAGGAATTCATAGGCTATTAGTACATTTAAATGTACTATGTATATAGGCATGCAATGCAACGATAAATCATATACTTAAAATGGCCAGGTATAAGAATATGCCACAAAGAGTAGGCAAAGACATAAGTAAAAAGTGGATGGTCAATGCCCTAGTAAACCAAAAGCTAAATTAAGAATAAAATTATAAGAATATACATATGGGTAGGGTAGTCAATAAAATTTTGTTTGGACTTAAAAACCAGTCAAAAATATTGAACCTTATATAGGAAAATGGACCAGATACTCCTCATTAAACTATGAAAAATTCACTTGGATGCACCCATGGATAGGACCCACTATGACTTTTTATGCCTCATAGCCCGTGAAGGGTGCCATGGTGGGGCAAGGATTGTTGTGCACTACAACTTCCATTTTATAAGGCCCCTATTACTCCTGATGGGTACCACACCCCACGAATGGTGTTGTGGTGAGAAGACATGGAACCTGGGTAGTTGTAGGCGAGGTCTCACCACAACCAATGGTGCACCCCCTGTCCCGTGGTGGTGGGCCCTTTCCCTACTTTTTAGAAAATTTACTTTTATGCCTAGGTTTTTGACTCTTCATATAATATTTTATGGCCCCTAGTCGATCTTTTGTACTTTGTTGCTGTAAATCTAGACTTGAATTCTATGACACCTCTCTACAGCCCATAAAAGGTTATGATGTGCTTCTAAAAGACAACACTTCTAACGCTTAAAACTTGAAATCTTGTGTGTTCTCAATTTATGTATTTTTGTGTTATGTTTGCAGGATTCAAAATTTAGCCTTGATTGTGGGAAGAAATATAGAAGTTGTTGCTTTTTTAGGCAGTAAAAGACCTTTTATAGGCCATAGATCATTCTACGGGTCCTGAAATAGGTTTTGTGGACAATTCCAATGTGGGTCTATTTTCTGAAGTTGATTCAATGAACATGCAGATGAGTTATGGATTGATTTACGAGTTGTAGAATACAGTTCGTGCCCTGAGGATCAGAGATCGGTACTTTCTGAAGATTCATCAGACGAAACGCCTCTACAGGTCATAAACCACTTTACAGGTCGTAGAGGGGGTATCGTAGACTTGAAGTCCAATTTTTCAGTAGCTCTTTACGAGATCCCGATTATGGGCCATGGAATGCAATACGACCCATAAACCCCTTTCATGAGCCATGTCGACCAGTTATCTTATTATGTTTAGGACATGTATTTTAAATACCATAAGTAGGTTTTATTAGGTTATTTTTCATAAGTTTTCGGATAGTACTCAGACAACTTGGTAATTAGAGAGAAAAAATAGTGAGATTACATTAGATAGTTTTTTAGAACCCTTGTACTTTGATTTCATCTTTAATCTTGTTATTCTCTTTGAAGTTGGATTTGTTTTTTCTTAATTAAATTATGTAAGTGCACAATTATTTTACCAATTCATGATTCTCGCATCTACACAAAGTATGAGTAGCTAATTCTATAACTAGGAATGATGAAGAACTACTAAGGTAAAATCGGATAATTCATAATTCTTGGAAAGTGTATATGCGTGTAGTTATTAACTCTATTTTTTTTGCATGTTTTCTAGTGGTGGCCAACATTAAAAACCGCCTAGTGTTAATGACTGGACTAAGGTAGTAATGAATAGGAAAAGAGATTAATTAATAGGATTATATTGATGTGTTCTCATCTAATCAATCAAACTGGGCCAAGGGGAGATTGTACTGGAAGTAATAGGTAAGGGTTAGTAATGCACACTATGGAGATGGGCCAAGTCACAAAGTGAAATTTGCCTCTCACCTTTGACCAAAGAGCTTGGTGAACTTAACTTATCGTCCTACATGCTACACGCTAGAAAAGAATTAGGTTATCCGGTGATACTGAGTTGTGGAATCATGAAGAACACAAAACCCTAGTTTCTCTCCGTATTGATTTCACTCTTGTATGTGTTAGTTTCGTTTTTCCATTGATCATTACAAACCCCCACCCCTTTGGGGAAGTAAATCGGTTAACTACTCAAATTGCAATCTTTGAATTCTCTTGAGTCTATGTATTACCTTAGGTTCGATCCTAACCTTGGTTAGGTTCTGTTTCTTGACAATGACTACTTTATCCTCAAAAAGAAGGTGTAACTTAGGTAACATCAAGATTTTGGCGCCATTGCTGGGGAATATGGCTAGACTTAGTTAATTCATAGTGATTTGGCTGTTAATTCTTATTTACCATATTTTACATTTTTTTGTTATTTTTGTTTCTTTGCAGAGTGTAAGTATAGTAAATCCCTAACACACGAAATCTAGGCAGACTCTTAACTCTATTTGACCCAGAGATTCACCGAACATTGAGAAAAAATGCCCCAGATAACGCCAACAATGTGGATAATGGAGATCTGAATAGGAACGAGAATTCAAATGTTGATCATAAAAATCTACCTCCTCTTGAGGACACTTCTCCAGAGCCATAGGATTTTAATGCCAATTCTTATCAGTGGAGTCAATACGAGTTGAATCCTATGGCTATGGAGGTGATTGGAGCTATTTTGTTGCCACCACTACCGGCTGACACAAAGTTTGTTTTCTCAAGTAGGTTATTTCAGATGTTGCAGAATAGTGGATTGTTTGTGGTCTTACCATCGAAGGATCCTCATAGCCATCTAGACAATATTGCGTTTCTCTACAAGAGTGTGATGGGACCACAAAATCAGTCTATGGATGTTGTGGGACATTGTGTCTTCCTATTGTCTCTTATAGGCAATGCGGCATTATAGCCATCTGAGCTCCCGCGTGGTTCTATTACCAGCTAGGATGAATTTCAGAAGGCCTTTTTCAAGAGATAATTCCCTAAATCGAAGAAGCTCAAGTTGAAAGACCAGATCAACAACTTTGAGCAATATCCTAGTGATTCGATCGGTAGTACTCGGGAGTGGTTCCCCAAATTCTTGAGGAGTGTCCCATACTACAAGATAGTTGATGATGCCTTAGTGGAGATCTTCTACTGATCTCTTGATGAGAACAGTCAGGATTATGCTGACACTGTCATGGGGGCATGTTCTTAGATCATCCATTCGCAAGGATTGCAGAACGGATAGAGAGAGTGGTCAAGACTAATTGTGCATGGGGGTAGAGAGACATAACATCTACCAAAAGTTCATGCAATGTCAGTGTTTGTTTGGAGCAACAAAGATGAACGAAGAAATTATGTAAGAGCTTTCTCGGATTCACACAGGTATGGAGGTAATGATGAAACAGAACCAGGGTGAGTTAATGAAGTGGTTCATCAACCTCCATGTACACCCATATATGATGAGCCTTATTACGAATATGACACCTATTTTGTTGTTCCGGAGCAACGCCCAATGATTTAATCAAGACTATCGGCACCAAGGTCAGAACTTCAACAGGGATGGAGCTTTCATAGATAACCACAGAGGATATTATGATCAGAATAGGGGTCCAGAGAGAGATGCAGATTGGAGTCGCAGAGATGGCCTCAGAAATGGCCCCTATGTGCCACCACATAATCGCGATGCAGGTGCAAGTAGCTCAAGGATTGAGGAGATGTTTGACTGACTGTTGAAGAAAGCTAAGATACAGGATGAGACTCTGAGTGGTATGAAATCTGAGATTTCTAGCATCAATCAAAAAATTGAGTCTCATATGTGGATATCAAATGACTTGAGCAATAGTTTGGTCAAGTGTCAATACATTAGCGTCAGAGGGATACACTCCCTAGCAACATATTTCAAAACTCTAAAAATGAAGGGCAGTGTTGTCATGACCCGAGCCTAGGGCCTTGATGTGACATGGCGAATGAGAACTAGAGGCGATCCCCAAACAAGCTTATGAAGCATGCATAACACATCCTTGGCTTTAGTGGAAACATAAATGAGAAATGCACACATAACACATAATATCTAAGGGAAGCGGGGATTTGGACTCACGCTATAGGGATAATATAAGGAAGAGGATTTGAATGAACCACATAGCTAATAATTCTAAGGGATGGGTAAGGATGACTCACACTATGGTGCATTTAGGGACTTGGGACATCCATCACATCCATGAGCATACAACAAGCATAGAAGGGAAAAATGACTAAGAGAAGTCTTCACAATTACATAAAGATAATAGGAGTCAAGCTCGATACATAAACTTCCATATCCAACAAGACCTCTAATATGAATGGAATGAGGGCCAAGACATGTCCCATTCTCACCCTTAAAAAATAAAAGGTCTAAAATAGGTAAGTCTTAACAAAAGCATGAAAGTAAAATGGATGTTGTCCCCTAAATGGAGGTCTCACTAATAGTGGTCTTCAATAGGTGTCAGCTAGTCACACAGAGAAAGAGGATGAATCGGAGCTCCTACCCCTACATGGTTAGATCATATGGGCAAAAAGTATGCATTAGTACTTGGAATATACTAATTATGTGAGGTGCAATGCAACAAGGATCATAAGCCATAATAATCAAGATACATAATCATAATCAATTGACATAAGCTTAATATGACATGTTTAATCAATGCTTAAGTTAAAACATGCATGAATATAGTCAAACTTACATAATATATCATATGTATGTGGGAGGAGACCCTAACCGACATATATGATCAAGTGAGCTGCTACTTTGTATCCCGGTGTTCACTCCACACCGAATAAAGGAGTGGCTACTTGCCAGGGTAAACCAAGCATAACCCAACATAGTGGATAACTTGACCTATTTGAATGCACTAGTAAAAGGCCATTTAGGTAAATAATATAAACCTATGATGGCACATACTTAAGAGACCAAGACTTTATATAAGGACCCTTTGAGTCGAGCCCCCACCTTAAGCCTCTTTCAGTACTAGTTCTAGTCCCACATAATACTTGAAATAACCATAACTTGTATAACTTTTAGAACATGATAACATGGCATGAGTAGCTCATTGAAATACATGACCCTTACACGTGGCATATACCTTGAACTAGAGGGTAGAAGAATACATAAATGTGAGCTCTTCTAGTAGGCATTACATTACACATGAGGGTAGAGATTGTAGCATACATGACCCTTTCTAGTGATCATTAGATAGTATAGTACATGAGGATAAAATAGTTATCATGCGTGACCCCTTCATGTAGACATGATTTACTCACAATAGGATAGAATATATAGCATAACGACTCAACATTTTACTTTAAAATCATAGTAACTTTTTATGAGTTCAATATATGCTTAGGAGCCCATAACTTATCATAACATGCTTGTCTTGAAATTTATGCAGTAATCTTTCATCAACACAGGAATCCCTGTCAAGTAGATTTAGTCAAATATGATGGGTATATGCACATGTACTTAAAATCATGCAATTCAAGAGTATGAAACAAGAGAGAAGTCCAATCAGTTCATTTGAAGTTATTCAAATCAACCCACCATTATTATAGAAAAATCCTTGTTTTGGGTATCATGAAAACCAACTATAAACCCATAAGTTCCTTCATAGTTTTTCATAGAATCATAGGGTACATGAATTTAATATAACAAAATTCATCAGAATATCAAACCCCAAGAATATTTTTAGCATAATAAAATCATTACATGAAGAACCCAAATAGAAATCATATATATAATAAATAATGATATGACCATAAATAAGAGTCCATGAATACCCATAAAATAATCCATAAATCTATGTAATTTGAGAAGAAGATTGGTTGGAATTGTAGGAAGGAAGGTTCTCACAATCAAACCCACATACCTTCGTGAAATAATGGTGGTGGAAACCTGATTTGGAGATGGAGGATTCGGAACCCTAGCTTGCACCATCTACTTGAAAGCCTTGAAGAGCTTGAAGAGTTTTGTGACTTGGAGTGTTCTTAGAATGAGGTGGAATGAGATGAATTAGGGTTGTATAAGATGATAAGAGACATAGATGGGGTCAAAATGACGTAGCTTAAACTTAGAAAAAGAAGAAAGGTCAAATTTACTCCTATCAATATCCTGGTTGGACAGGTCTATGACACCTCGTCTACAGGTTGTAGAACATTCTATGGTCCATAGATGGGTTTCATCTTATGGCCTTTTTCCAAACTTCTGAGATTCCCTTTTCTCTAATTCCCATTCTACGAGCCCATCTAGACTCGTAAAGGACTATATGAATCATCTGATAAGTCGTAGATTGAACTTCAGAAAGATCTCGAATTTCATCAAGTCTGCCAGGTTCTATGAAAGCACTTTACATGCCATAATCTATCTTATGAGTCATAAGGCCCCTTCTTAAACATCAACAGTTTCAAATTTCTAAGATTATTTCTTGCATCCTTTCTATACCCATAAGTGGGGTCTTACATTATCTCCCTATTGGGAACATTGGTCCCCGAATGTGCTAAGGAACACTATAAGGGATGGATTCATGCACCATAACAAAATGCAACACATGCACCATTTAAAATGATTAAATCATATTGCAAATAGCACCTATAATGCAACCTCAAATTCACATGAATACGCATGAACATCTTGAAAGTGGCATGTAAAGAGAAGAGATTCTAAAATGGGAAAATTCTATCACCTCAAGCTTGATCGGAATGGAAAAGATGGGTATATACTTCTTCAAATCGGCTTTGCCTTCCTATGTGGCACTTTCAGCTTGTTGGTTCTTCCAAAGGACTTTGACGGATGCCACATCAATATTTTTCAACCTCTTCACTTTTCTATCAAGTATTTCAATCGGGACTTCCTCAGAAGTCAAGTTATCTTCTACAACACTCACAACATCCAAGGGTACTATAGGCAACATATGGAAGGCCTACACACTTTCACAACATAAACACATGGAAGGTCGGATAAACCATACTCATCTCTGGGGCCAACTCTACTTCATAGGCAACCTTAATAATTCTCTTCACGATACTATAAGGACATACAATTCTTGGGCTCAACTTTCCCTTCTTTCCAAACCGGACCACACCCTTTAAGGGTGAGACCTTTAAATACACCTAATCACTAACATCAAACTCAAGATCACTCCTCCTTGTGTTGGAGTAGGACTTTTGCCTACTTTGAGCCGTCTTCTATTTCTCCCTTACCAACCTCACTTTTTTGAAAGCATTTATGACCAAATTCGGACCCAATAAAGCTTTTTTCCCCCACATCGAACCAACCAATCGGAGACCTACATTGCCTACCATATAAGGGTACAAGGGGTACCATTCTAATGTTAGAGTGATAGCTATTATTGTAGTGAAACTCAACGAGTGGAAGATATTCTTCCCAACTATCTTCGAACTCTAAAACACAAGCTCTAAGCATACCCTCAAGAGTTTGAATTGTCCTTTCAGCTTGGCCGTCTATTTGAGAGTGAAATGCCGTGCTAAGATTGACTTTTGTACCAAGACCCTTTTGGAAAGATTTTCAAAAGTGGGAAGTGAATTGACTGCCAAGATCTGAAATAATAGACAGTGGTACCCTATGCAATTTGACCAATTCATGAATATATATCTTGGAATAATCTTCGGTGCCATAACTTGTTTTAGCCGGATGGAAGTTAGTCGATTTATCATTCTATCAACAACAACCCAAATAGAATCAAAATACTTCCTAGTTTTTGGCAACCTAATCACAAAATACATATTGATCTCTTCCAACTTTCATGTAGGAATATCTATGTCTTAGGCTAGGCCACCCCGCCTTTGATGCTCGTTTTTGACTTGTTGGTAATTTTAACAACCGGCTACAAACTTATCAATATCTCTTTTCATACCACCCCACCAATAAACCTCTCTCAAGTCTCTATACATCTTCGTAGAACTAGGATGAATAGAGTAGAATAAATTATGTGCCTCTTGTAAGATCAAATCCCTTATCCCATCAACATTAGGCAATCACAACCTACCTTGGTATCTAAGGATGTAATCTCCCCCTTGGGAGAAAATCTCCACTTTACCATCCTTCATCAAAGTTTTCACTTATAGTATGGCGGGGTCAAGGTCTTCCTAGGATTTGACCTATTTAACCAAAGAGGATTTGGAACCATCAATAACCACCACACCTCCACTTTCAACTTCATTCAACCTAACTCTCAACTTAGCTAAATGGTGAACTTCTCTAGCTACTTCCTTATTTCCATCACCAATATGAGCTACACTTCCCATGTTCACTCTGCTTAAAGCATCGGCTACAACATTAACTTTTTTGGGATGATAGCGCGCACTCATTTCATAGTCCTTAAGGAGTTCTAACCATCTTCTTTGCCTCAAATTGAGATCCCTTTGTGTTAACACATATTAGAGAATTTTGTGGTCAGTGAACAATCTACACGAACCACATACAGATAATAACGCCATATTTCTAAAGCAAATACCATGACCGTTCACTTAATATCATGGGTGGGATTACTGTCATGACCCAAGCCTAGAGCCTAGATGTGACACGGCGCGTCAGAAACGAAAGGACCCCACACAAGCCTCTTAACATATCATTACACATCCTTGATCGTGGAAGCAATAAAACATAATAAGAAGTAGAAAAATCAAGCTAAACAGGGCTGAGGGACAACTTCATAACATCAACATCAAGAGTCAAAGGAGCCAATGCTCATAACATAGATATATAATATGTCCAAAAACACCTTTACTATAAGATAAGAGTGGGGGCCAAGACAAAGCACTCAGGCTCAACTGCATAGTCAATACATAAGTCAAGAGAGAGAGTCTAAATACATATCATGAGATCATAGGTAACATCCCCGAGTGGAGGACTCACTAACAAGCTTGAGCGAAGTCGTACTAGCCAAGTGGAGGAGGATGCTCAAGTAGGACTTTGTTCCTACATCGTGACATTATGTAGGCATAGAGTATGTGTTAGTATGTTTGAATGTACTATGTACGTAGGATGCAATGCAATAATAGGTAGGCATAATAAGCAAAATGCATAATAATACTCAATAGATAGCATAGTAGCAAGATGGCATGTATGAATGATGCTTGAAGTAAAATCATGCTCATATAGAACATAACACATGTGTAGGGAGTGACCATTCCTAGTGCAATCCAAGGCCTACCACCTCCTTGGAGAGGCGCATGAGGTACAAACCCCTTTGTGAAGTTGCTGCAGTACAAACCCCCCAATGAGTTGATGGGTACAAACCTCCAACATGGTTGATGCAGTACAAACCCCCCAACGGGTTGATGGAGTACAACCCCCCCAACAAGGTTGATGGGTACCAACCCCCAACTAGATTACTCGGGCCTACCACACCCCGAGCTAGGCAATCGAGGTTCCAACTCCTCAATAGATTACCCGGGCCTACAACCCCCCGAGCTAGGTTTGGTCATCCCCAACACAATAGGAATAGTATCATATAGATATGCACATTTCTCCCATTATCATAGTCAGCATATACATAGATCAATTTCATCATCATTCCATCATCATTTCATCATCACTTCATCATTATTTAATTGTCATATAGTCACTCAACTCATAAGACATGCATTGGACTTTCAATTTCTCAAGAAATCATAATGGGATATTTTTTCAAATACTTAGAGGGTGTGTAGTGCTAGTGTAAAAGCATGCAATTCAAGAGTGAAATCATGCAAGAAAATTCCATGCAAAACTTCAATAGATACTTGGTAATACCCTCAAACAATATACAACAAATCCCTTCATCAAATCTTACAATAGATCTTAGATTCATAGCTCAAAACATAGTCAAACTGTCACAATTTCATAAGCACAACATAGTGTGTAATGATTCTCATAATAAATAAGACCCATGAGGAAATCATCCTTAAATCATGCAAATTTAAGTAAGGGAAGCTTGGGTATGATGGGTGAAAGGAACCCATGAAAGCAACCCACATACCTTAGCTTCAGAGATGAACTTGATGAATATTGAAGATAGAGACTTGAATCTTGAGTGTAATCTTTAAGATCCAAAAAGGGTTTTGAGTCTTGAGTTTGGGAATAAAATATTTAGCTAAGTGATTGAATGAATATTGGGAATGTTTAGCATGATATGATGGTGAAAAATGGCTAAGTATAGGTATTTGCACATTTGGGAACACTTAGGCCAAAGACTTAAATGTCTCGGACCAAAGTCAAAACTGGGCCAAAATTAACACTAGTGCGCGCCCCTGATGCAAAGCTCACTGGAAATCGCATTTTCGAAATTTCAAATTTTGATACGGTTGCTCCAAAATGGGGGTTAGGCCCTATTCCCCCTAAATTTAACTCGCTGAACAAGAATATGAAGTTGAATTTTCGATATCATGCATAGATTTTGAGTTATATGAAAATTACGATTTTGGGCACTTTAGAAGGACATTTTCGGGCACTTTTGGGGTTGTTTCTATATCTCCCCCTTGGCAACATTCGTCCCCGAATGATGAAGAAACGTATATGAGAGACCCAAACATGACCATTTCCGCCCACATAGAGATGCAACAATGCACATAAACATCAATTCAAAAATCTCATAATAAGTGTAAAATTATCATGAACTTAACAATTCAAACATGAGCATATGCAATTACATGAGTGCTGAACTTAAGACTTGAGATAATATAAAGTACTTAGATCAATACCTTAGGGTTGAGTGGAGTGGAAAAGGTAAGGATATCACCTTTGCATGTCTGCTTCAGCCTCCCAAGTAGCACTCTCAACTTGTTGATTCCTCCAAAGGACCTTAACAGATGCCACCTCCTTATTTCTCAACCTCTTCACTTGCCTATACAAAATCTGAATCGGAACCATTTGATATGTCAAATTATCTTCAACCACACCCAAAATATCAAGAGGAACAATAGCAGTTGGATCATCATATTTCCTCAACATAGACATATGGAATATCGGATGAACCAAATCCATTTCTCCAAGAAATCTCAACTCATAAGCTACCTTGCCAACCCTACTGATGATCTCATAAGGAACAACATATATTGGGTTCAACTTTCCCTTCTTAGCAAAACGGACCACACACTTCATGGTGAAACCTTCAGATAAACCCAATCACCAACCTTGAAATCAAGGTCTCTTCTTCTCACATCGACATAGAATTTTTTATGACTTTGGGCCGTCTTCAATCTTTCCCTAATAATCCTAACCTTCTCAAGAGCCTGCATACCCTGATCTGGTCCTAATAAAGCTACCTCACGAAACACAAACCAACCAACCGATGATCTATAACGTCTCACATAGAGAGCCTCATAAGGAGCCATACTAATGCTGCAATGGTCGCTATTGTTGTAGGAAAACTCAATCAACAGAAGATGATCATTCCAACTAACTTTAAGCTCCAACACACATGCTCTAAGCATATCCTCAGGGGTTCGGATGGTCCTCTTGGCTTGGCTATCTATTTGAGACTAGAAGGCCGTAGAAAGCATAACTCTAGTACCAATACCCCTGTGGAAAAACATCAAAAAATGTGAAGTAAATTGAGCACCACGATCCTATATGACGGAAAAGGAACCCCATGCAACCTTAAAAAGTCATGAATATACAACCTTGCACAATCTTCAGCCCCATATATGGTGTTAAATGATAGGAAATGAACCAATTTTGTCATCCTATCAACCACAACCCAAATGGAATCAAAACCTTTTCTAGTCTTGGGCAACCCAACCAAAAAATCCATATTTATCTCTTCCTACTTCAAAGTAGGAATCTCAATGTCTTTGATTAGGCCACCCAGTCTTTGATGTTCGGCTTTGACTTGTTGACAACTATGACAACTTGAAACGAATTTGGAAATGTCCCTCTTCATGCCTCCCCACCAATACACATCCCTCAACTCTCTATATATTTTGGTGGAACCGGGTGGATAGAATAAGAAGAGTTATGGGCCTCATCAAGGATTTTCTCCTTCAAAGCATCAACACAAGGCACACACAACCTACCTTGGTACCTAAGGGCACCATCTCCCCCTTGGGGGAAAACCTCAACTTTGTCCTCTTTCACCAAGGCCTTCAATTCAAGAAAGGAGGAGTCAAGGTCTTGTTTTGGTGTCACCTCATCAACCAAGGAAGACCTACAACCATCAATAACACCACCACTACCATTACCGACGTCTTCCAACCTAACCCCTAATCTAAGCCAATCGATGCACTTCCCTAGCCATCTCCTTCTCACCACCATCAACATGAGCTAGGCTACTCATGGACACCCTACTCAAGGCATCCACCACCACATTTGCCTTATGCACGCTCATATCAAAGTCTTTAAAAAGTTCTAGACACCTTCTTTGCCTCAAGTTGACATCATTTTGAGTGAAGACATATTGGAAGCTCTTATGATCGGTGAACATATTAACATGCACTCCATAAAAATAATGTTGCCAAATTTTCAAAGAAAATACTAAAGTGGCCAATTCAAGATCATGGGTAGGGTAGTTCTTTTCATGCACTTTGAGTTGCCTAGAAGTATAGGCTATCACCTTACCATTTTGCATTAGCACACAACCCAAACAAAATCTAGAAGCATTACAATACACCACAAATCCCTCAAGCCCATTTGGTAGTGACAATATAGGGGCGAACACAAGCTTATCTTTCATGGTTTGGAAGCTCCTCTCATATTCATAGGTCCGCACAAACTCAACCTTCTTTTGTGGCAATTTTGTCATAGGGAAGCAATAGAAGAGAACCCATTAAAAAATTCTTATAGTAGCCTAAGAAGCCTAAGAAACTCCTAATATCCGATGGGGTCAATGGTCTAGGCCAATTTCTAATCACATTAGTGTTTTTAGGATCCAACTTTATACCATCCCCCGACACCACATACCCTAGTAAAGCAACCTCCTTCAATAAAAATTCACACTTTTCATATTTAGCATACCATTTCTCCTCCCTCAGTCTTTGCAACACAACCCTCAAATGAGCCTTATGCTCTTTCTTACCATGAGAATAGATCAAAATATCATCCATGAACACCACAACAAAAGAATGAATGTACGGTTTGAAGACCCTATTCATAAGGTACATGAAGATTGTCGGTGCATTGCTCAACCCAAAAGACATCACAATAAACTCATAATGCCCATATTTAGTCCGGAAGGCCATCTTGGAAATATGACACTCCCTCACCTTCACTTGATGATACCCGGACTGAAGATCAATCTTAGAGAAATGGATAGCCCCTTGCAATTGGTCAAAGACATCATCTGGAAGAGGATACCTATTCTTTATAGTGACCTTATTGAGTTGTCGATAGTCAATACACATTCTAAGGGAGCCATCCTTCTTTTTCACAAACAACACCGGTGCACCCCAAGGGGATTGGCTAGGTCTAATAAACCCCTTCTCCAACAAGTCCCTCAGTTGTTCCTTTAACTCTTTCAACTTCGTTGGGGCAATACGATAAGGAGGGATGGAAATGGGTTGAGTATCGGGAAGAAGATCTATATAAAAATCTATTTCTCTTTCGGGAGGAACACCGAGAAGGTCATTTGGGAAGACATCAAAAAAGGCATTTACAATCGGAACTGACTCTATAGGAATGACTTTAGACTCCACATCCCTAACTCTCAAAAGAATATAAATACACCCCATAGAGATCCTCTTACGGGATTTAATGCAAGAGATGAATCTAGCCTTGACAACCACATCTTGACTCTCCCACTCAAGGATGGGTTCATTTGAAAATTTGAATTTGACCCTATGGGTTCTACAATCTATAGAAGCATAGTAGGCATGCAACCAATCCATACCAAGAATGACATCAAAATCAACCATATCTAATTCAACATGATCACAACATAATTTATGCAATATGCAAATAGGACAACTTCTATAAACTTTTCTAGCAAAAATAGATGCACCAACAGGAATAGACACTTCATATGACTCGTACAATAACTCGGGGTCAACATGGAACTTTTTGGCAACAAAAGGGGTAACAAAAGAAAGAGTGGCCCCCGAATCAAGCAATGCATACATAACAAAGTCAAAGATTTTCAATATACCAGTAACAATATTGGGGACCTCATCCACCCCTTTCTTCCCATGCAAAGCATAAAACTGATTGTGCCTTGGGGCACCATCTTGTCGGCCACCTCTCCCCAAACGAACCGCATTAGCACCTTGTGGATGAACCTCTTTTCCCTTGTTGCAATTTCGAGGGAAATCTACCTTTTTGTGACCCACTTCCCCACATCCAAAGCATGCATTAGTATTCCTCAAGCTTGGGCCTTTATGACCCTTACCAAACCTAGGACGCACCTCATTAGGAACCACAACACCAACATCTTTGGTCCTTGGGAAGTCATTAGAAAATCCCTTATTAGAAACATCAGAGGACCCTTGGCCTTGGTGGATCCAGCCACCCTTTTGGAACTTAGCCTCGGAACAAGCTCTCTTAGCCTCATGACCCCTCCTTTTCCTTAATTTCTCACCTTTCATTTGCTCGGCATAGGTCATCAAACATGACAAGTCCATGTCACTAATCAACATAGCGGATACGCACTCCTCACTAACCAAGTCAAACACACCCACCATAAATTCGTACATCCTAGCACTTGAGTCGACCACGAAATGTAGAGGATATTTCGAAAGATGGTTGAACTTGAGGGACCCTTGTCTCAAATCCTTGTTTCAAATTCATAAATTCCACCAATATAGCTTCCCTAAGTTTGAGGGAGAAGAACTGATTAAGGAAGGCCACCTTGAACTCCTCCCAAAGCACCACATAATTGACTCCCTTCTCTTCTTTCCATTGGTTGTGACATATTTGTGCTACCCTTTTTAGTTGGTAGGCCACCAACTCCACCCTTTCTTCCGGTCTCACACCCATGATAGCCAATATCTTGTAGACCTCATCAATGAACTCTTTGGGTTCCTTATCTACCATTGATCCATAGAATTTTGGAGGATTCATTCTCATAAAGTCTCTCATCCGAGAAGCCGGTGTAGGAGCATGAGGGGCTTGGGCCCCTTGAGTGGCTTAATTAGCTACCACTTGTGCAAGCAAGGTGAGAGCATCCCTAAGCTCTCCATTGTCCGGTTGCTCCTCGGATATGTGGGCTTGTCTCCTTATTGTGTTTGACATGATCTAGCATAGCAAAGAACAAGTGTTAGGGGAGGAAAGCTTACTTCAACTCTATAGTAGGACTTAGAACATGAAGAAGGAAAACAATTCCCAAAATGTCTCATAGCCTCCAACTCATGGTTGTGGTGCACAACACAATTATGAATAAGACTCTAATCAATGCGGTGTGTTAGACTCCAAGGATCTAACAACCTAGTGCTTTGATACAAAGTTTTTCATGACCCAACTGTAGGGCCTAGATCTGACACAACACATTGGAACCCGAAGGGACCCCAAGCAAGCCTCTTAACATATCATTACACATCCTTGGTTGTGGAAGCAATAGAACATAACAAGAAGTAGTAAACAAGGATAAACAGGGCAAAGCGACAACTTTATAACACCAACATTAAGAGTCAAAGGAGCCAAAGCTCATAACATAGATACATAATATGTCCAACAACACCTATACTATAAGATAAGAGCAGGAGCCAAGACAAAGAAAACAGGCTTACCCTCATTGTCAATACATAAGTCAAGAGACAGAGTCTAAATACATATCAAGAGATCATATGTAATGTCCCTATAGTGGAGGACTCACCAACAAGCTTGAGCGAAGTTGTACTAGCCACGCGATGGAGGATGCTCAAGTGGGACTGTTGTTCCTACATGGTGACATCATGTAGCCATAGAGTATGCATTAGTACGTTTGAATGTACTAAGAATGTAGTATGCAATGAAACAATAGATAGGCATCATAAGAAAAATACATAATAATACTAAATAGATATCATAATAGCAAGATGACATGTATGAATGATGCTTGAAGTAAAATCATACTCATATAGAACATAAGACATGTGTAAGGAGTGACCATTCTTAGTGCAATCCAAGGCCTACCACCTCCTTGGAGAGGCGCATGAGGTACAAACCCCTTCATTAGGCTGATGGAGTACAAACCTCCCAATTGGTTGATGGGTACAAACCCCCAACTTGGTTGATGGCTTACAAACCCCCTAATGGGTTGATGGAGAACAAACCCCCCAACAAGGTTGATGGGTACCAACTCCCAACAAGGTTACTTAGTCCTACCACCCTCTGAGCTAGGCGATCGAGGTACCAACCCCTCAATAGGTTACCCAGGCCTACAACCCCTCGAGCTAGGCTTGGTCATCCCTACTACAAATATGTATATTTCTCCCATTATCATATAGTCATCATATACATAGATCAATTTCATCACCATTCTAATCATCATTTAAACATTATTTCATCATCACTTCATCATCATTTCATCGTCATATAGTCAATCAACTCATAAGACATGATTGGACCTTCAATGTCTCAAGAAACCATAACTGGACATTTTATCAAACACTTAGAGGGTATGTAGTTCTTGTGTAAAACCATGCAATTCAAGAGTAATATCATGCAAGAAAATTCCATGTAAAACCTTCAATAGATACTTGGTAACACCCTCAAGCAATAACATCAAAACCCTTCATCAAGTCTTACAATAGATCTTAGATTCACAGCTCAAAACATAGTAAAACAGTCACAATTTCATACGCCCAACATATTGTATAGTGATTTTCATAATAAATCATACCCATGAGGAAATCATCCTCAAATCATGCAAGTTTAAGTAAAGGAAACTTGGGTACCATGGGTGAAAGGAACCCATGATAGAAACATACATACTTTAGCTTTGGAGATGAACTTGATGAAGATTGAAGATGGAGACTTGAAGCTTGAGTGTATTCTTTCCAAAAATGGTATTGAGTCTTGAGTTTGGGAGTAAAATATTTGGCTAAGTATTTGAATGAATATTGTGGAATGATTAGAATGATATGAGGGTGAAAAATGGCTAAGTATGGGTATTTTAACATTTGGAAACACTTAGGCCCAAGACTTCAAAGTCCAAACTTGGCCAAAATTAACACTAGTGCGCGCCCTTGGCGCATCATGCAGGGGCGCAAAAAGCTCACTAGAAATCGCATTTTGGGAATCTCCCTTTCTGATACTGTTTCTATAAAGTCGGGGTTGAACCCTTCTCCTCCTAAATTTGACCTCTTGAACTAGAATATGAAGTCAGAATTTTGATATCACGCATGGATTTTGAGATATATAGAAATTACAATTTCGGCCACTTTCGAGGCACCTTTTTGGGCCCTTTTAGGGTCATTTCAATCACGCTCTTGCACCTTTAATTTTTAAGAAGCATATGCTATGAGTTTGCCATTTTGCATTAACAAGAACCCCAAACTAATCTTTGAAGAATCACAATAAACCACAAACCCTTCTAACCCTTCAAGTAGCGCCAAGTAGGAGCGGATGTAAGCTTATCTTTCAAAGATTGAAAACTCCTTTCACATTCATCGGCCCAAATATATTTTGCCTCCTCTAGAGTCAATTTTGTCAAAAGGGAAGAAATTAAGGAGAAACCATTCACAAAGCTCCGATAATACCCCGCTAAGCCTAAGAAACTCCTAATATCCGTTGGAGTCAAGGGTCGAGGCCAATTCCTTATCATCTCCGTTTTATTAGGGTCTACTTTAATTACATCACCGATACCACATGACCTAGAAATGCAACTTCCTTCAACCAAAATTCACACTTATCAAATTTAGCACACAACTTCTCATACCTCAACGTTTGCAACATTACTGTCAAATGCTTCACATGCTCTTCTTCACTCTGGGAGTAAATCAATATGTCATCTATTAAGACCACCACGAACATGTCAAGGTAGAGTTTTTAAAGACCCTATTCATGAGATCCATAAATATTGTTGGTGCATTTGTTAAACCAAATAACAACACTACAAATTCAAAATGCCCATATCCAGTTCAGAAAGCTATTTTGGGAATATCATATTCCTTTGTCCTCATTTGGTGGTACTCGGACTAAAGAACAATCTTAGAAAAATGAAAAGCCCCTTGTAGTTGATAAAATAGGTCATCTATCTTTGGCAATGGATACTTGTTATTTATTGTGACCTTACAAAGTTTCCGGTAGTCGATGCACATTCTAAGAGAGCCGTCATTCTTCTTTACAAATAATACTGGTGTACCCCAAGGTGACTTACTAGGCCATATAAACCCTTCTCCAACAAATCCTTCAATTGGTCCTTCAACTCCTTTGGCTCCATAGGGACCATGAAATAAGGAGGAATAGAAATGGGTTGAGTATTAGCGAAGAGATTTATATCAAAATCTTTCTCCCTTTCAGGAGGGACTGGGATGTTCTTCGTGAAAGACATCAAGAAACTCATTGACCAATGGAACTGAATTGATGAGAGGGATTTTAGATTCGATAGTCCAAACCCTTATGAGATGGTAAATGTAACCCTTAGAAATCAATTTCTGGGCCTTAAGACAACAATGAACCTACCCTTAACCGCCAAATTGTGGCCTTCCCACTCAGGGACGGCTGATTAGGAAATTGAAACTTAACCTTATAAGTCGTACAATCAATGGATGCATGATATGCATGTTACCAATCCATCGCAAGGATTTCATCAAAATCCACTATGTCAAGTTCAACAAAATCACAATTAAACATTTTATGCAATATAGTCATAGGACAACCCCTATAGACCCTTCTTGTAATAATGGACTCACCAACGCGGGTAAACACCTCAAATGTTTCACACAAAAACTCGTGACACACATGAATCTTGTTAACAACAAAAGGAATAATGAAAGAAAGAGTAGCATGCGGATCAAATAAACCATACACATCATAATCATGAACCTTTAACATACCAATAGCAACATCAGGCACCTCCTATATTCCTTTCCTCCCTTGAAGAGGATAGAACCGATTGTGACATGAAGCACCCCTTTGTTGGGCTCCTGTTCTCTTTGATCAATATGAGCACCTTGCCTTTGGGGTCGACCATCCTTTCCCTTGTTTTGAGCGCAGGGACAATCAACAAGCTTGTGGCCTACTTTTCTACACCAATAGCAATAATTCAAATCCCTCAAGCATTTGCCACCATCATTTCTCCCACATTTTGGGCACCTTGGAAGAGTCATCCCACCATATCAAATTTGAACATTAGGGTTAGACACCTTATCATTAGCAAATCTTTTGTTTTGATAAATGAAGGATCTTTTGCCTTGGAATTTGTGACCTTGTGGGAAACAACCACCCTTACCACCTTGAAAACTCCATCATACTAAGCCCTCTTGTACTTCCCACTCCTTCTCTTCCTAAGCCTCTCCTCTTGAAGTTGCTTGGCATATGTCATGAGTCCGGACAAGTCCATATCACCTACAACCATAGTGGTACGCCATTCTTCATTCATAAATTTGGCTACCCCCAACATAAACTTGTTAATCCTTGCTCGACAACCAAGTGAGGAGCATATTTAGAGAGGTTGTTAAACTTGAGGGAATACTCCCTCACACTCATTGGGCTATGCTTGAGGTTCATGAACTCCATTATCTTTGCCTCTGTCAATTCAATAGGGAAGAATCGGTTGAAAAAGATGACCATAAGTTCCTCCCATGGGATGGGATCATCGTTTCCCCTCTTAAGTTTACATTGAGTAAACCAAACTTGTACAACACCGTTGAGTTGATACACCACAAGTTCCACCTTATCCTCTGAACACACCCTCATAATATCATGCACGTTATATATCTCATCAATGAATTCTTAGGGTCCCTCCTCTGTTTTGGAGACATGGAATTCTAAAGGGTTGTAACTCATGAAGCCGGAGAGCATAAGGAGCTTGGGTTCCTTTGTTCAATTGGTTAATTATGGCTTGTGCCAACATGGAGATGAAGTTCAGATATTCGGCATACGTAACCCCTTCCTCTTGGGGAGCTTGAAGAGTCGGATGGGTCGGGCCCTCCTCGAGTGTGGGAGATTTTTGAGCCATTCTCCTTGGTTGTGGAATGACAGATAATATCAAAAGATCACCCGTTAGGGAAGGAAATCATTTTTTAAATCTAAGGCACTACATAGATCATGAATAGGTGTACCATTTCCTAAAATGCCTCATAGCCTCCCATTCATAGTTGTGGCGTGTTTCACAACCATGAACAAGACTCCACTTGACGTAGTATGTTTGATTTTTGAGGACCATTTATAAACCTAGAGATCTTATACCAGGCTTATTCTGACTTGATCCTTGGCCTAGGTGTGACACGATTAATAGGAACTTGGGATCCCCAACAAAACTCTTAAGCATGCACAACACATCCTTAGCTTTAGCAGAAACATAAAAGAAAAATGAGCACATAACACATAATATCTAAGGGAAGTGGGGCTTTAGACTCACAGTATAAGGATAATATAGGGAAGAGGATTTGCATGAACCACATAGCAAATTAGTCTAAGGGACAGGTAAGTATGACTCACACTATGGGGGAAGTTACGAACTTAGGATTTCCATCACATACTTGAACAAACAATAAGAATAGAAGGGAAAAGGACTAAGGGAAGTCATCACAATTTAAGAACATAATGATGTTCACTGTTACTTTGACTTTCTGAGAATGACTTAAGTAGCTAAGTTTCGAAAGGTGAACTAGCCTAGCATGTTATAAACCTACAGGGAACAAGAGCCTCTGCTCTATGCCCAAAGCTTCAACTCAATCACTTGGACAGAAGGATTTGACTATTACACAAACATAATTGGAGTCTAGCTCGATAGAAAAACATCCATATCCAACAACACCTCTAATTTGAGTGGAATGGGGGCCAAGTCATCCCCCGGGCTCACCCTCAAAAGATATAAAGTCCAAAATAGGTAAGTCTTAGAAAAACCATGAAAGTAAAAATGACGTTGTACTCGAAAGGAAGGACTCACCAATAGTAATCTTCAATGGATGTTAGCTAGCCACGCGGAGGAAAAGGTTAAATAGGAGCTATGGTCCCTACATGATAAGATCATGTGGGAAAAATGTGCATATTAGTACTTGAAATGTACTAAGTATGCGAGGTGTAATGCAACAAGGATCGTAAGCCATAATAATCAAAATACATATTCATAATCAATGGACATAAGCTCAATATGACATATATAATCAATGCTTAAGTTAAAATATGCATTAAGATAGTCAAACTTACATAATATATCATAAATATATGGGAGAGACCCTAACCGACATATAAGACCAAGTAGCTACTACTTGGAATCTCAGTGTTCACTCCACATCAAATAAAGGAGTGGTCTACTTGACAGGATAAACCAATTATAGCCCCATATAGTGGGTAACATGACCTATTTGGATCCACTAGTAAATGTCTATTTGAGGAAATAATATAAACCAATGGTGGCACGAAGTTACGAGACCAAGACTTTATATAAGGACCCCTTGAGTCGAGCCCCCACCTTAAGCCTCTTTCTGTACTAGATCTAGTCCCACGATATATTTGAAAAAATTATAACTTGCACATCTTTTAGAACATGATAACATGGCATAAGTAGTCATTCAAATACATGACCCCAACACGTGGCATATGCCTTGTACGAGAGGGAAGAAGCCTAGCATAGACATGACCCCTTCTAGTAGGCATTGCATTACACATGAGGGTAGAGATTGTAACACACATGACACCTTCTAGTGAGCATTAGACAATATAGTACATGAGGGTAAAATAGTTATCATGTGTGACCCCTTCATGTAGACATGATTTACACACAAGATGGTAGAATATATATCATAAGGGCTCAACATTTTACTTTAAAATCAAAGGAAATTTTCATGAGTTCAATACATGCTTATGAGCCCATAACTTATCATAACATGCTTGTCTTGAAATTCATGCAATAATCTTTCATCAACATAGAAATCCTTTTCAAGTAGATTTAGTCTAACATGGTGGGTATATGCACATGTACTTAAAATCATGCAATTCAATAGTAGGAAACAAGAGAGAAGTAAAATCAGTTCACTTAAAGTTATTCAAATCAACCAACCACTATTATAGTAAAACCCTTGTTTTGGGTATCATAAAAACCAACTAAAACCCTTAAGTTTCTTCATAGTTTTTCATAGAATCATAGGGTAGATGATTTTAATATCATAAAATCTATCAGAATATCAAACCCCAACAATATTTTTAGCATAATAAAATCATTACTTGAAGAACCAAAATAGAAACCATATGTATAATGCATAATGATATCACCATAAACAATAGTCCATAAACACTCATTGATGTGCTTCCAAAATACAACACTTTTGATTCTTAAAACTTTTAATTTTGTGTGTTCCCAATTTGATGTCAATTGGTTTTATGTGTTTTTGTGTTTTTATTTGTAGGATTATCGGTTGGCCATGATTTTGGGGAAAGTTACAGAAGTTGCTGCAGATTTGCTGTTATACGAGACCCACTACGGGTCATAGACAATTCTACGAGCCTTAGGGGGATTTCGTGATAATTTCAGTGAATGGCTGAATTTTGAAGTTCATTCTACGAACATGCAGACGAGTCGTAGAAGAGGATTTGTGCCATAAGGATTAGAGAAGTGGACTTGTAGGAATGTCATCAGATTAAATCCCCTTTATGGATCATAAACCAATTTATGAGTCATGGAGGGGTGTTATAGAGTTGAAGTCCAAAAATCCAGCAGCTGAGTACGAGACCCCGATTATCGGCTGTAAACTTCAATATGGGTCATAATTAAATAGCTTTCATATGGCGTGTCAACCAGTTCTCCTATTTTGTTTAGGATTTGAATTTAATTATTATAAATAAGTATTTTAGATTATTTTTCATAAGTTTTTTCGCCTAGTGTTTAGAGAACTTAATATTTAGAGAGAAAAAACTTGTAAGAGAATCTTTTAGAACACTTGTTGTTGAATTTGATCTTTAAGCTTGTGATTATTATTGACATTGGATTGCTTCTTCTTGAACCTATTGTGTAAGTGTTTAATTATGTCTTCTCAATTCATTATTTCTGCGTCTACACATAGCATGAGTAGCTAAATCCACAACTATGATTGTAGGAACCATGAAGAACTAACAACGTAAAATCGAATAATTTATGATTCTTGGAAGGTGTATATGCATGTGTTAATTAACTCTCTTCATTTTGCATGTTTTCTAGTGGTGGCCAATATTAGAATTCACCTAGTATTACTGACTGGACCACGATAGTAATGAATCGAAAAAGAGATAAATTAATAGGATTTGATTGATATGTTCTTATCTAATTAACAAAACTGGGCCAAGGCGAGGTTGTAATGGTTAATAATGCACACTATGGAGATTAGCTAAGTTGCATAGTAAAATTCACCTCTTACCTTTGACCAAAGGTCCTGCTGAACTTAAATTATAGTCTTATATGCTATACACTAGAAAAGAATTACATTATCTAATGATGATAAGTTGGGGAATCATGGGGAATACAATACCCTAGTTTCTCTCAGTTATTGATGTTTCACTTATAATAGTTAGTTTTATTTTTTCATTGATTATTGCAAACCCTCGCCCCTCCTTTTGAGGAATTAAGTTGGTTAATTATTCAGATTGCAAATTGGTGAATTTTCTTGATTCTACCTATTCCCTGTGGGATCGACCCTAACCTTGGTTTGGTTCTATATGTTGACAACGACGCTTTATCCTCTAAAAAGGAGGTGTAATTTGGGCAACATCAAGATGTTAGCTCCATTGCCGGGGAATACAACTAGTCTTAGTGAATTCATCAGTAATTCTAGTTTTAATCCTTATTTCCCTTATTTTACTTTTGTTTGTTGTTTTCGTTTTTTTTTAGGGTGTAGATGTAGTGTATACCCAATACTCATAGTCAAGGAAATACCTTAACTTTGTTTGATCCTATGATCCATAGAACGCTAAGAAGGATAGCCCAAGACAACGTCAATAATGCAGCCAATGCAGCTCTGAATAGGAATAAAAATGAGGATGCTGGGAATGAGAACCCACCTCCTTTGGAGGACAGTCCACAGCCTCAGAATTTCAACACCAATACTTACTAGTGGAATCAGTACAGGTTGAATCCTATGGCTTTGGAGGTGACTAGAGCTATTATGTTGCCACCACTACGGGCAGATGTCACGACCCAGACCTAAGGCCTAGACGTGATATAATGAATAGGGGACCCAAAGGGACCCTAAACAAGCCTCTTAGCATATCATTCACACATTCTTAATTGCGGAAGCAAAAATCGCATCAACAAGTGATATAAATAAAAGGGAAGCGGGACTAAGGGAAGTGTTGATATTCATAAAAGCATAAAAGAGTGAAGCTTAGAGCATACACAAACCATAGTATCCAATAACACCTCTAACTTAGAACGGAGTGGGGGACAAGACACTTCCCGAGCTCACCCTCATGACAACAAGTGTTTAACATAAAGTAGTCTCAACATAGCAAGAGTAACTTAGATATTATCCTTGGACTTGAGAACTGACCAATGCTTTTCTTTAAGGTGCCGAACTAGTCACATGGAGGATGATCAAAAGTAGCTCTGATCCTGTCATGGTAATATCATGTAAGCATAGAGTATGTGTTAGCACGTTTGAATATACTAATTATGGGGGGTGCAATGCAACAAAGAGAGAATCCAATATATTCAAAATGCATAATCATAAGTAATGCATATATAATCTCAATACGGCATGCGGCATGCATGATCAATGGTTGTAACAAAACATGCTTGTAATCATTTAACTTGCATAATATATCATACATATGTGGGAAGAGACCTCAACTGACATAGAGCAAGAAACTACAACTTGGACTCTGAGGCCTAACACCCGCTTGGTTCAGGTGAGCGTGCATGACACCCCCCCCCCCCGGTTAAGTGTGGTCTACTTGCAAAGGCAAACCAAACATGATAACATAAACTAGATATATCCACTAGTATAGAAACCCTAATAATCATAATCCTAGGGTGGCACATAGTTTAGAGAATAAAGACTTTATATAAGGACCCCTTGAGTCGAGCCCCCATCTTAATCATCAATCGGTGCTAAGTCAAATCTCACAGAATATTTAAAATAATCATACTTTAATTATAACATGAATAGCTTGTAAGAACATGACTTGAGTAGCTCATAAATATTCTTGACCTCTACTAGTGAGCCTAAATTGAATATGAGAATAGATCACAATCATACTTGAAACCTTACTTTAACATGAATGGCTCACAAGAGGTAAAATCTTGAAATAGGGATTAACTTGATACATGTAAAATTATAGATACTTTTCATGAATTCAATACACGCTTGAAAGCTGTTAATCATCATGAGGTCACTTGACTTGTAAATCATGTAATAGATCATCAATAACTTGAGAATTCTTGTCATGTCATTTTATCAAACACATGGTGGGTTCATGATACTTGTTCAAAACCATGTAACTCAAGAGTGAAATAAATGAGTAAACTCAGTGCAAATCAACCCACCAATATTGTAGTAAAACCCTCATGTAGGGTACATTGAAATCTATCACAAAAGCTCATAATAATTCATAGTTTTATAGCTCAAAACATGCATAGTCTCAATAGACAAAATAAACTCATGGAGTAAGCTTGAAATAGACATCCATGCATAGTCACTCAATACTTGATAAAACCCTAACATAATTTATGCTCATAATTCATAATAAGAGATACCCGTAGGTAATACAACTTGAAATCATATAATTTTTCATAAAAAGAGAATGTTGGACTCCATGGGTGAAAAGACCCATGGATGAAGACCCATATATCTTAAACCTTGAATTCCTTGAGGTGAACTTGAAGTAGACTTAGAGCTTGAAATAAGTCCTTGAGTTCCAAAATTGAGCCTTAAATCCTTAGATTTGAATGAGAGAATTGATAAAGTCTTAGAGTGGTTTTATAGAGGGTTTTGTGAGTTATAAAGTTGAAAAATGGCTAAGTATTGGTGATTTCACATTTTAGTGGGCAGGGGACTATGGTCCCAATGCCCTTGGGCGAGATAAAAAAAACCAAGGAAAATATTACACTGGCCTGCAGCCAAGGTGCGACGCAAACCAGACATAGACCATAAAATATATAGTGACGCAACCAAGGCACATCGCGCCTTGGGCGCGGACAACCAATGGAAATCGTAAAATTAGTGGAAATTATTTTTTGCTATGGGTCTTCTAAAATCTGGATTATACCCATTTATCACTTATTTTTCCCCTAACTAGAATATGAAGTCGGATTTTCAAAATCAGACATCAATTTTGAGATATATAGGAAATACGATTATGGAGCACTCTGAAGCACATGAAACGTGTTTCAATATCTCCCTCTTGGTAACATTCATCCCCGAATGTCAAAGAAACATATGTAAGAGAAGTAATTATGAAGATTTCAGTCATAAATGAATGTGACAAATGCACTTAAACATCAATTTCAAAATATCAATCATGAATGTCAAAAGTCAACATAAAGTTTTTACCATAAACATGAATGCATGAAAAAATACATGAGGGGTGAAACTTAAGACTTTAAATCATAGATGGGACTTAATTTATTACCTTTGGCTTGAGCAGAGTGGAGGAGATATGGGTGTCGCTTTTTCATTTCTGCCTCAGCTTCCCATGTAGCACTTTCAACTTGTTGATTCCTCCAAAGGACCTTGATGGAAGCTACATCTTTGTTTCTCAACCTCTTCACTGGTCTATCTAAAATCTCCACCAGGACATCCTCATAGATCAAGTTATCTTCTATAACAGCCACGACTTCTAAGGGCACTATAGCACTTGGGTCACCCGTACACTTCCTCAATGTGGACATATGGAAGACTGATGAACCATATTAATCTCCATGGGCAACTCCAACTCATATGCAACCATGCCCACTCTCCTCAAAACTCTATAAGGACCTACAAACCTTGGGCTGAATTTTCCTTTTTTGCAAAACGGGACCACACCCTTCATGGGTGAGACTTCTAAGTAAACCCAATCACCAATCTTAACCTCAAGATCTCTTCTCCTCACACCAGAGTAGGACTTTTGCCTACTTTTGGTTATGTTCAACCTCTGCCTTATCAACCTGACCTTCTCAAAGGCTTCCATAAAAAAATATGGACCTAGCAATGCTATCTCTCCCACATCAAACCATCCAACCGAGGATCTACAACTCCTACCATAGAAGGCTTCAAAGGGAGCCACACCAATCCTTGAGTGGTAGTTATTATTGTAAGCAAACTCAATAAGTGAAAGATGTTCATCCCAACTACCCTTAAACTCCAAAACACAAGCTCTAAGCATATCTTAAAGAGTTTGAATAGTTCTTTCAGCTTGACCATCCGTTTGAGGATGAAAAGTCATGCCAAGCTTGGCCTTGTAGCAGGACCTCTTCAGAAGCACCTCCAAAAATGAGAAGTGAATTGAGCACCATGATTCGAAATGATAGACAAAGGTACCGCATACAATCTAACCAACTCATGAATATACAACTTGGCATAATCTTCGGCACCATAAGTGATTTTGATCGGTAGAAAGTGAGCCAACTTTGTCATTTTATGCACAACAAGTCAAATGGAGTCAAAGTATCTTCTAGTCTTAGGAAACCCAACCACAAATCCATGTTAATCTCTTCCACTTCCATGTAAGAATTTCTATATCTTGGGCTAGTCCACCCAGCCTTTGATATTTGGCTTTCACTTGTTAGCAATCGTGACATCCAGATTGAACTTGGCAATATCCCTTATCATACCACCCCACTGATACACCTCCCGCAAGTCTCTATACATCTATGTGGAACTGGGATGAATAGAATAGGATGAATTATGAGCCTCCTTCAAAATCATCTCCCTTCAGTCATCAACATTAGGTACACACAACCTACCTTGGTACCTAAAGGCACCATCTCCCCCTTGGGAGAAAACCTCCACTTTACCAAGGCCTTCAACTTTAGCAAGGTGGGGGTCAAGATATTGTTTTGACTTGACTTCCTCAATCAAAGAAGATTTAGAACCATTAACAACCACTACACCATCATTTTCAACTTCATCCAACCTAACAACAAACCTAGCCACCTCCATGTTACCAACATCAATATGAGCTAGACTACCCATGGACATTCTACTTAGACATCAGCCACGATATTAGCTTTTCCGAGGAGATAATGCACACTCATGTCATAATCTTTAATGATCTCTAATCACCTTCTTTGTCTCAAGTTAAGATCTTTTTGTATATTGGAGACAATTGTGGTCAGCAAACACATCAACATGAACCTCATACAAATAGTGATGCCAAATTTTCAAAGCAAACACCACGGCCGCCAACTTAAGATGATGGGCAGGGTAATTTCATTCATGCAACTTAAGTTCCCTAGAGGCACATGTTATCACCTTGAAGTTTTGCATCAAAACACACCCCAAGGCAACTCTTGACACATCACAATAAACCACGAACTCTTCCGGTAGAGCCAAGATAGGAGTGGAGACAAGCTTATCTTTCAAAGTTAGAAAACTCTTTTTACATTCATCAAGCCAAACAAATTTTGCTTGCTTTTGGGTCAACTTTGATATAGGGGAACCAATAGAAGAGAACTCATTCATAAACCTCCAGTAGTAACCCCCAAAACCCAAGAAACTCCTAATTTTTGGCAGAGTCAAGGGTCTAGGCCAATCTACCCTTGACCACCACATTACACCTTTCCCACTCAAGAATGGGTATTTTAGAGAATTGGAATCTAACCTTATGGGTTCTATAATCAATAGAAGCATGATATGCATGTAATCAATCCATCCCAAGAATAATATCGAAATCCACCATATTTAATTCAAAAAAATCATAAGGCAAGACCTTATGCAATATGAACACGGGACAATTTCTATAGAATCTTTAGCAACAATGTAGTCACCAACAGGTGTAGACACTTCATATGGTTCACACAACAATTCAGGACTCACATGAAGCTTTTTGGAAACAAAAGGAGTAATGAAAGAAAGAGCGGCACTCGGATCTATCAAACTATATACATGATAATTATTTACCTTTAACATATATTTAATAAAATTAGGCACCTCATCCACCCCTTGCATTCCATGGAGAGAATAGAACCTATTTTGCCTTAGAGCACCCTCTTTGTTGGCCTCCCCTATGGCCTTTGACCCGCATTAGCACCTTGGCCTTGAGGACTATCATCTCTACCCTTGATTTGAGAATGAGGACAATCAATAACCTTGTGACCCATCTCACCACAACCAAAGCAAGCATTAGAATTTTTCAAACACACACCACTATGGTTTCTCCCATACTTTTGGCACTTAGGATGGGTCGTCCCACCATTGCCACCTTGGAATCATGGGTTATCATTAGAAAATCTCTTGCTAGGAGCATTGGAAGACCCTTGGCTTTGGAACTTGTGGCCTTGAGGAAATTGGCCAATGTTAGAACCTTGGAAACCACCTTCAAATCAAGCGCTCTTGGACTCCCCCCCCCCCTTCTTATCTTTCTAAGCTTTTCCCCCACTAGTTGCTTGCCATAGGTCATAAGTTGAGAAAAATCCATATCACTTACTAGCATGGCGGTACGACACTATTCTTTAACCAAGTCGGACACTCCCGACATAAATTTGTTCATCCTATCTCTAGGGTCAGCCACCAAATGTGTAGCATACATGGAAAGCTTGTTGAAGTTGAGGGCATACTCCTTTCTTGAGGTTCATAAACTCCATCGTCTTGCCCTCTCTTAGCTCGATAGAGAAGAACCGGTTGAGGAAGGTGGCTTTGAGCTCCTCCCAAGGAATAGCATCATCATCTCTCCTCTCTAATTCCCATTGTGTAAACCAAATTTGAGCCACACCATTGATTTGGTAGGCCGCCAACTCTGCTTTCTCCTCCGAATTGACCCCCATGATAGATAGCACCTAATACACCTCATCGATGAACTCTTGGGGATCCTTATCCTCCTTGGACCTATGAAACTCCAGTGGATTCATTCTTCTGAAATCCCCCACCCTAGAGGAAAAGTAGGAGCACAAGATGTTTGGACCTCTTGGTCCATTTTGTTAGTCATAGCAGGGCCAACATTGTGATGGCATCCTGGAACTCTTCTTGGTCTACCCCTCCATCTTGAGGAGCGGCAGAGGCCATTTCTCCCCAGATGTATGGGCTCTCCTTAGCCTTCCTCTTGGTATCAACATGATATAGAAGAAGCAAGAGGATTTTTTAGGGGAAAGACCTTATATTCATGTCTAAAGCACGATATAGACCATGAAAAATTGAAGCATTTCCTAAAAGGCCTCATTGCCTCCTATCCATAGTTATCACAACCCAAGTTGAAACGACCTCAAAAAGTACCCAAAAATGTGCCTCGCAAGTGCTCAAAACTATAATTTTCATATATCTCAAAATCTATACGTGATATCGAAAATACAACTTCATATTCTTGATCGGGGGAAATATTGAGTGGAAAATGGGTCTAACCCCGATTTTAGAGAGACCGAATCACAATTTCAATTTTCAAAGTTGGCGATTTCCAATAAGGGTTCGCGCTCCTGCCGCGACGCGCCTTAGGTGCGCCTCAGTGTTATTTTTGCCAGTTATTTTATCTCGTTCCAAGGCTTTTAGATCTTGGGCCTAAGTCTTCCCATAAATGAAAAATACCTATATTTAGCCATATTTCTACACCATATCATACAAGACATTCCCCAATACTATCTCAAACACTTAGACAAATATTTCACCCAAAATTCAAATGCCAAATCTCATTCCGAATCTTAGGGAGATCACTCAAGCTTCAAGTCTCCATTCAAATCTTCATCAAGAAATTCTCCAAAGTAAGGCATGTGGGTTTCAACCATTGGGTCCTTTCACCCATGGCGCCCAATCTTCCGTTTTACCTAAATTACGTGTTTCCAAGTTGATTTTCTTATGGGTCTTCTTATTATGAATTTGACTATTAATATGTTGGAATTTTATAAACGTGTGACTGCTTATGCATGTTTTTTGAGTTATAAATATAAGACCTATGATGAGTTTTGATGAGGGGTTTTAATGTATTTTGCAAGGTGGTATTATCAAGTGTTGGTGGGTTCATTTACATCAAGATTTCTTTCATGATTTAACTCTTTAATTGCATAGTTTCACATTAGTATTACACATTCATCAAGTCTTTGATAAAATGTCCGATTTAAAGTTCTTGACCTATTGATGATCCATTGCATGACCTATGACCTGAGCAACTTTATGATGATGAAAGGAAGGTATATACGTATTGTTTTCATGAAATGTATCTATTGTGTTACAATTTCATCATACCTAGTTGAGGGGGTGCTAGACCTCATTCACTATGAATAGCGGGGTGACACCACCATCAACCAATTGAGGGGGTTGATACCTCAATCACCATGGATGGCGGGGAGAGACCACTATCAACCAATTAAGGGGGTTGATACCTCAATCACCACGGATGGAGAGGTGTGACCACAATCAACCAATTGAGAGGTTGATACCTCAATCACCATGGATGGCGGGTTGTGACCACCCTCAATCAATTAAACGGTTGATACCACAATCACCATGGATGGAGGGGTGTGACCACCATCATAATGTTGGTCTCTTACTATATATGTAATATGTTCTATTTAAGCATGCTTTCCTTCAAGCATCACTCATGCATGACATATTGCTATACGCTCATTTATTGCCTAATTATGCATTTCCATTATCGCTTGTTGCATTTCATCCTACATACATAGTACATTCAAACGTACTAACACATACTCCGTACCTACATGATGTTATCATATAGGAACCGGAGCTCCACTTATGTAACACCCCTTATCTTACAATAATAGTACTATGCAAATGTAATATGATATGGGTTGGTCAAATTAGCTCCTATTTTTAAAAGTTTTTGAATCTCATATTATAGGGCGATATGTAAGTCTAACACTTAAGAGAGTCAAGTGTATACATGTTTTGTGTTAAATTAAGGAGATCACAGCCCCAAACAAATTGAGAGAATTAACGTGCTTGTAGGACTTAGTAAGCTAGAAGGTGAGTCACCTACTTGCTTAGCTAAATTTGCTAGCTAAACGGAGATGAGGTTCGACGTCAAATTTGTCCAAGTCCGGTTATGAATAAAGTTTGTGTTAAGGGTGTAACTTTGGCCCATGTGTTAGCACCATAAATGTACTATATTTTCATCCCAAGAAGGATTCTAAAAGAGCCCAAAGATATCAAAATTTTTTTGACTAATTTCGCCCAAAACTAATTAAGAAGAAAGCTGAAAAATGGGTAGCAAAATCCCAACCAATTAGAACCCATTAAGGTGCAAGTGAACGGGGCAAGGAGCTGCATCACCAGCTTGGTAAATTAAGGCTAAAATGCCTTAGTAAGTCGGCCACATTTCCCCTTTATAAAGTTTAAAGCACCTCCTAAAAGTTATTTTCAACTTAAACCAAAGAAAAATCAGATTGCTCTCCAAGTTTTCTCCCAACTCTTTCTTGACCTTACAAGCAGCCACAACATGCTTTTAGGGTTCTTAAGGAGGCCCTCAACCTTGAAGGTATAGTTAAGTGATTATAGTCATGTGTTTGATAAGGTTTCTTCATGAAAAACAAGAGACTATGTTGGTTAGGTATATGCTGAAAACTTTTGACAACATATGTTCCAAGATTGTTATACATTTTTCTTATTTATTTGGAAGCTTTTCTCTTTTTTGTTGGATTAATTATGAAGGGAGGCTATAGTTATTTAATGAGTATTAGTTCTTACATGATGTATTAAAGGCTTCTGCACCACTTTTACAGTCCGCAAAAGTGAGTTCTTATAGGATATCACAATTGTGTTCTTAATACGAACTTGTGGGCTATTGGATGGAAGGCTATTGCCTCACTTCCTTAATGACTGATTTGTTACTATTTTGAGACTGGTTCAAGGATTTTTTTCTGTATAGATGTGTTGAGAATAGTTTGGTTAAAGTGGAAACGGGTTTGGAATTGTCAACGTCAAAATAGGGCAAAGGGACGTAACGTTATGTTGTCCATTTGTAGGTTGTATAGAATTGTTATGTGTTGTGTTTTGAGGGTAGTTGTAAGACTGTTATAGCAATAAAATAGTCTGCATATGATGTGTACATGTGAATGTGTGTTAGAAAATATGATTAGGGGCGGAAAGGTTGAAAGAATACCCTCGGGTTTATAAATACCCGCTTGTTGCCCGTGTGTTTTTTTTTATGTGATCGGGCAGCCAAGGTATAGCTATTGGCTACTAATTCTAGTTTTATCACCTACTATGTTGTAGATAAATATTGGAGGAAGGAAAAGTTATACCGAGATAGTAACGAGGTCCCACAATATCATATGTAAGGCTACTTGATTTCGTATTGTTTGGCATGAAACATAGATCCTTCCTTGGCACATAAGGCGCTTACCAACTTCAACACAACTATTAATTGTGTCTACACTCTTGCACATGTTCATATGCTCCCATAAATAGTCACCTTCAAATCTACATACGTACATGGATACAAAGTTATATGGGTTCTTTTTGCCAAATGAAGTTTACGAGTTATTTCATCTCATATGTATTTCATTGTTTATGTGACGTACTCTTTTCATTTTCATATTGTCTTGTATAATTATCTACATGTCACATGTTCCATCTATAGTCCTACAACTACAATATTGTGACCACCAAAAGAATCATCTCAAAGGTAATTGAAAGATAAATTATAATGTTTATTGATGGGTGGTAGCCTGAGGGGTGGAAGAATCACCTGGCTAGGGATGATCCTATCACGGGTGGTAGCCCGAGGGGTTAAGGAAGAACCTAGCCAGGGACTATCCTGATACTTTTTTATCATTGACCAGCTGGTCATTTGTATTACATGTTGTGCATAGATTATACAGTAACGGTAAAGTAATATAAAAAACATAAAGTATGTGATCCCAAAGTATAACCAAAGGTGGTCTCTTATTCTACACCAGTGCATAGTTTCATTTTAGTTGTTACTTCATATACAGTATAACCTGCCTTACATATTCAGTACATTATCTCATACTGACGTCCCTTACGGTGGACCTTCATTTCATGCTGCAGGTACAAGTGCTAGTAGATCTCCTCAGTAGGAGTACAGGATATCCAGCTGTTGTTAACAAGCTCCAGGTTGCTTCGGAGTTTGTGCATTGAGAGCTTATATTTTTATATTGTACAGTTTGTCGAGGCGGGGCCTATCCCGACCCTTATCAGATATTTTTCCTTATCTAGAGGGTTTGTAGACTATGTAAATTAAAGTGTGGTCATGTCCTGTACTTTAAACACCGTGGTCCCAATGGCCTAGCCATGTGCATTCCCTTTTGGCTTGTTATCACTATTTATTTTCTTAAAGGCATATCAAAGCGAGAAATCCCTTATAATATGTATAGAGAGCGCATAGATATAGGATGGTTCTCCTGGGCCTTATTGGCAACTGGTGCTAGTCTGCCCTAACGGGCTTTGGGCGTGACAGAAGTGGTATCAGAGCGGGTCATCCTAGGGAGTCTACAAAGTCGTACCTATATAGAATCTTGTTTATCGATGTGTTGTGCACCATATTTATAAGCAGGAGGCTACATGGTATTTAGGAGTTGTTATTTTCTTTCAATTCTCTAGATCGTGCCATTGATCCGAGTGTAGTAGGTGCATTATGTTTAACTCATAATTGTTTTGTATAATAAGTATGCTAGAAACCAGGCAAAACAAAGGTAAAGGGAAGGGAGTAGAAGTGGTGGTTGTTATACCCAGTCAGGTGAGACAATGAAATGAGGTTCAAGAGGAGTCTCTGTCACAGCATCTCCAACTCCTCCAGCACCTGATGAACCCAGAAGTAGTGAAATCCCCTAGAACCACCTATTGATGCTACCTTGCAGGATTTGAGAAATGCAGTCCAACTATTGACCCGTATAGTTATTGGCCAAGGTCAAAGATAGGAAGGTCCGGTTATAGGTGCAAGTGGTGCAAATAGGCCAGTTGGCATAAGGATACGTGATTTCCTTAATTTGGACCCTTCGTCCTTCGCTAGGTCAGATCCTAGTGAAGATCCCCAAGACTTAATTGATCAGATTCATGTACTTTAGATGTTATGCATGTGAGTGGTACAAAAGCTGCCGAATTGGCGACATACAGGTTGAGGGGTGTGGTTATATTGTGGTGTGAAGCTTGGAAGCAATCCAAAGGTATAGATGCTTCTCCAACTATCTGGAAAGAGTTCAAAAAGGCCTTTTATGACCATTACTTTCCATTGGAGATCCGAGAGGCCCGTGTAGATTATTTCTTGAATCTCCACCAAGGGAATATGAGCATGAGGGAGTACAGCCTTCAATTTAATTCCCTGTCCAGGTATGCTCTTAATGTAGTTGCTACTATGGTAGATAGAGTTCATCGATATGTGGATAGATTGGATATGTATCTGGTCAGAAGTTGCACTATTGCTTCCTTGAATGAAGATATGGACATAGCAAGGATGCAGGCTTTTGCACAGAAATTGGAGGATCAGAGGCAAAGAAGAAGGACACAAGAGTTGGAAAAGGGGCAGGCCAAAAGGGCCAGATTTAAGGGCAGTTTACACCATCCCAAAGTGAGTTTAGACCTTGGTTTTCTAATAGACCACCTAGGACATCATCCTCATATTTCGCAGTCAGTGCTCCACCACAACCTCAAGGGTCTAAAAGTAATCAGTTTGGTCAATGAGGTGAGGGAAAAGGTTCACGAAAAATAGGATATTCAATAGGCCAGCCAATGACTCCTAGGCAGCCTTGCAAATAGTGTGGAAGAAGTCATCCGGGTATATGTCATGTTGGAACAGATGTATGTTATTGGTGTGGTTTGCCAGGGCATATGATAAAAGCTTGCCCGAGGAGGCGTATGGGTGATATAACATAATCTACCGATACAGCTGTTGCATCATCATCATCAGTTCCACCATTATGTAGGGGTCAAAAAGCACCTATGGGTCATGGTAGAGGTGTTAGAGAGGCAGCTAGCTCAGCGGAGTCCAGAATCTCACTTATGCTCTGGGGAGTCGGCAAAATTTGGAAGCTTCACCCGATATGGTCACAGGTACATTGTCCATCTGTTCACATAATGTATATGCATTAATTGACCCTGGTTCTACTCTATCATACATCACTCCATTAGTTGCTGGGAAGATTAATAGAACACCCAAATTATTGAACAAACCATTTGAAGTGTCCCAACAACTGGTGAATCTATTATGGTTAGAAGGGTTTATTATGACTGTGTAGTAACTGTTTGTAACCGTGATACATTGGTTGACCTTATTGACCTAGAAATGGTGGAATTTGATTCTATAATGGGTATGCATTGGTTAGCTTCTTGGTATGCCACCGTGGATTGCCGAACTAAGAGAGTGTACTTCCACTTTCCAAATGAGGCAGTTCTTGAATGGGAAGTCAATGTTGGGGCACCAAGGGGTAAGTTTATCTCTTATTTTAAGGCCAGAAAGATGATATCAAAGGGGTATATATGTCATTTAGTTAGAGTGAGAGATATGGAGGCAGAATCAACAACTCTTCAATCAGTTCCAGTAGTGAATGAATTTGTTGATGTGTTCCCTGAATAACTTCCGGGCTTACCTCCAAACAAGAAGTAGATTTTGGTATTGACTTACTTCCAGGCACTCAACTTATCTCTATCCCTCTATATATAATGGCCCCGGCAGAATTGCATGAATTAAAAGAGCAATTAAAAGACTTATTGAAGAAAGGTTTTATAAGACCTAGTGTGTCCCCTTGGGGTGCACCAGTGTTATTTGTACGCAAGAAGGATGGCACCTTGAGAATATGTATCGACTATCGACAATTGAATGGGGTGATAATTAAGAATAAATACCCCCTCCCCAGGATTGACGATTTATTTGATCAGTTACAGGGTGCCAAATGCTTTTTAAAAATTGATTTGAGATTAGGCTATCACCAAGTGAGGGTGAAGGAGAAAGATATACCTAAGACTGCTTTCAGAACACGCTATGGTCACTTTGAGTTTCTTGTTATGTCATTTGGGCTAATGAATGCACTAGCAGTTTTTATGGATCTAATGAATAGGGTACTTAACCCATTCTTGGATGTGTTTGTGATGGTATTCATAGATGACATTTTGGTATATTTAAGATCAGAAGAGGACCACGCAAATCACTTACGACAGGTGATACAAGTTCTTCATGATCGACAGTTGTATTCCAAGTTTTCTAAATGTGAATTTTGGCTAAAATCAGTGGCATTCCTAGTCATATTATGTCTGATAAGGGAATAAGGGTTGATTCAAAAAAAGATCGAGGCTGTGAAAGATTGGCCTAGAACAACAACACCAATGAAAGTTTGGAGCTTCTTATGTTTGGCAGGTTATTACAGGAGGTTTGTTGAAGGTTTTTCTTCTATTTTTGCACCTCTAACAAAGTTGACACATAAGGTAACCAAGTTCCAATGGAATGATGCATGTGAAAGGAGCTTCCAGGAGCTGAAAAATAAGCTAACTTCTGCACGTGTGCTAGTTCTTCCAAAAGGAACTGAAAGGTATGCAATATATTGTGATGCTTCAGGAGTTGGCTTAGGGTGTGTACTGACATAGAATGGTAGTGTAATTGCTTATGCATCTAGGTAACTACGACCACATGAGAAAAATCACCCCACATAAGATCTTGAGCTGGCAGCGATTGTGTTTGCTCTAAAAATATGGCGCAACTATTTGTATGGGGCTCACGTTGACATATATACTGATCATAAGAACCTACAATATATCTTTAAGCAGAAAGACCTAAACTTAAGACAACGGAGATGGCTAGAGCTAATAAAGGATTATGACATTGATATAGTATACCATCCGGGGAAGGCACATGTGGTAGCCGATGCTCTAATCATAAGGCAATCATAAATACTGGTGATCAAGCTGTGATAAGTCAAGAAGTGGCTTAGAATCTATGTCAGCTAGCTAGTTTGGGAGTTTGCCTTCTTGAAACTCCAAAGGAAGTACAGCAGCGTCTTCATTAGTAATGGAGGTGAAAGAAAAATGGTTTGAGGATCCTGATGTACGACAGCTTAAGGAAAAGGTAAGTCAGGATACGATAAAGGGCTTTGACGTTACACAAATGGAGTACTTTATTGCCAAAATAGATTATGTGTGTCTGATACTAATGGATTAAGAAAGAGAATAATGGAAGAAGCCCATCATTCCCAATATTCCATCCATCCAGGATCAACTAAGATGTACCATGACCTGAAGGGAATGTTTGGTGGGGAGGCATGAAAAAGGACCTTACAGAATTTCTGGCACAATGTCCAAATTACCAACAAGTGAAAGTAGAACACCAAAATCCAGGAGGTTATATAGTGTATAGAGCTTCCCACATGGAAGTCGGATATGATCAACATGGATTTTCTTACCGGTTTGCCTCGCTCATTTCAGAAATTTGACTCCATATGGGTAATATTTGACAGACTCACAAAGTCAGCACACTTCTTACCAGTCAGGAGTGATTATACAGCTGAAGAATATGCCAAGCTATACCTCAAAGAGATAGTCAGGCTACACGGAGTCCCAATCTCCATTATATCTGACTGAGGAGCTCAATTCACTGCAAAGTTTTAGAAGTCCTTCCAAAGGAGTTTAGGGACACAAGTGAATTTGAGTACAACTTTCCACCCTCAAACAAACGGTCAAGTAGAAAAAACCATTCAGACACTTGAAGATATGTTGCAAGCTTGTGCATTAGAATTTAAAGATAGTTGGGTGGACCATTTTCCACTTATTGAGTTTGCCTATAATAATAGCTACCATTCAACTATCAAGATGGCACCTTATGAAAGTTTGTATGGAAGGAAATGTAGATCACCGATTAGATGGTTTGAAGTGGGTGAAACCACTTTGCTTGGGCCAGATCTAGTACAACAAGCCATGGAAAAAGTTAAGGTAATACAGAAGTGGCTAGAAATAGCCCAAAGTCATCGCAAATCATATGCGGATGCTAGAAGGAGAGGACTAGAGTTTTCAATAGGGGATTGGGTATTCTTAAATATCTCCGATAAAGGGGTTATGAGGTTTGGTAAGAAAGGAAAACTGATCCCACGTTACAGAGGACCATATAAGATATTAAAAGGTTCGAGCAGGTTGCATATGAACTAGAGCTACCCCAAGATCTTTCAATGGTTCATCCAGTTTTTCATGTCTCAATGCTTCAAAAATGCGTAGGTGAACCATCTCGTATCACTCCTATTGAGGATGTGCAGATTGTAGGAGATCTCACATATGAAGAGGTACGTATTACTATTCTAGATTATCCAGTTAAGAAGCTAAGGAATAAAGAAATAGCTATAGTAAAAGTACTTTAGAGAAACCAACAAGCAGAAGAAATAACATAGGAGGCCGAGGACGTGATGAAATCAAAATACCCTTACTTATTTGAAGCTAAAGAGGAAGTCCAACATGCAAAATTAGGACACTAATAGGTAAATGTGATTGAATACTTAGTGTATTGTCAAAAGTTTATTTAAGCAAAGGTTTAAACTTGCTTAAGCTATCCAATTATGCTAACATTCGAGGATGAATGTTCCTAAAGGGGAAGGATGTAATACCCCACATCTTACAATACTAGTACTATGCAAATGAAACATGATATGGGTTGGTCAAGTTAGCACCTATTTTTAAAAGTTCTTGAATCTCATGTTATAGGGCGATATGTAAGTCTAACGCTTAAGAGATCGAGTGTATACATGTTTTGTGTTAAATTAAGGAGATCATGGCCCCAAACAAAGTGAAAGAATTGAGGTGCTTGTAGGACTTAGTAAGCTAGCAAGTGAGTCACCTACTTGCGTAGCCTAAATTTGCTAGCTGAACGGAGACGAGGCCCGACGTCAAATTTGTCTAAGTCCAATTATGAATAAAGTCTGTGTTAAGGGTGTAACTTTGGCCAATGTTTTAGCATCATAAATGTACTATATTTTTAGCCCAAGAAAGATACTAAAAGATCCCAAAGACATCACAATTTGTTTTGACTAATTTGACCCAAAACTAATTAAGAAGAAAGCTGAAAATGGGCAGCAAAAGCCCAAACAATTTGAACCCATTAAGGCCCAAGTGAAATGGGCAAGGAGCTGCATCACTAGCTTGGTAAATTAAGGCTAAAAATTCCTTAGTAATTCATCCACATTTCCCCTTTAAAAAGGGTTTAAAACAGCTCCCAAAAGTCATTTTCAACTTAAACCAAAGAAAAATCATATTGCTCTCCAAGTTTTCTCTCAACTCTTTCTTGATCTTACAAGCAGCCACAACAAGCTTTTAGGATTCTTAAGGAGGCCATCAGGTAAAGGTAAGTGATTATATTTGTATGTTTGATAATGTTTCTTCATGAAAAACAAGAGACTATGTTGGTTAGGTATATGCTGAAAATTTTGGACAGCATGTGTTCCAAGATTGTTATACATTTTTCTTGTTTATTTGGAAGCTTTCTCTTTTGGGTTGGATTGATTATGAAAGAAGGCCAATGTTATTAATGATTATTAGTTCGTGAATTTTGTATAAAGGTTGCTGCACCACTTTTACAGTCCGCAAAAGTGAGTTCTTATAGGATATCGCAATTGTGTTCTTAATACGAACTTGTGCGCTGTTGAATGGAAAGCTATTGCCTCACATCCTCAGTGACTGATTTGTTACTGTTATGAAACTAGTTCAAGTCTGTTTTCAGGTATAGATATGTTTATATTAGTTTTATTAAAGTGGGAACGGGTTTGGAATTGTTGACGTCAAAATAGGGCAAAAGGACGTAACAATATGTTGTCCATTTGTAGGTTGTGCAGAATTGTTATGTGTTGTGCTTTGTGGGGTGTTGTAAGACTGTTATGGCACTTAAACAGGCTGCACATGATGTGTACATGTGAATGTGTGTTAGAAAGTACGATTAGGGGTGAAAAGGTTGAAAGAATACGCTCGGGTTTATAAATACCCGCTTGCTGCCCGTATCTTGTTTTTTTATGTGATTGGGCTGCCAAGGTATACCTATTGGCTACTAATGCTAGTTTTATCACCTACTATGTTGTAGATAAATATTTAGAGGAAGGAAAAGTTATCTCGATATAGTAACGAGGTCCTACAACAAGGTATGTAAGGCTACTTGATTTCGTACAGTTTGGCATGAAACATAGATCCTTCCTTGGTACATAAAGGCGCTTACCAACTTCAACACAGCTATTAACTGTGTCTACACACTTGCACATGTTCATATGCTCCCATACATAGTCACCTTCAAATCTGCATACGTACATGGATACCAAGTTACATGGGTTCTTTTTCCCAGATAAAGTTCACGAGTTATTTCATCTGATTTGCATTTCATTGTTTATGTGATGTACTCTTTACATTGTAATATTGTCTTGTATGATTACATGTCACATTTTACATCTACAGTCCTATAACTACAATATTGTGACCACCAAAAGAATCATCTCAACGGTAATTGAAAGATAAAGTATATTGTTTATTGATCGGCGGTAGCCCGAGGGGTGGAAGCATCACCTAGCCAGGGACAATCCCGATACAGTTTTACCACTGATCAGCTGGTCATTTGTATTACATGTTGTGCACAGGTTGTACAGTAAAGGTAAAGTAATATAAAGAACATAAAGTACATGATCCTAAAGTATAACTAAATGTGGTCTCTTATCCTACACCAGTGCATATTTTCATTTGAGTTGTTACTTCATATACAGTATATCCTGCCTTACATATTTAGTACATTATCTCGTACTAACATCCCCTACAGGGGACCTTCATTTCATGCTGCAGGTACAGGTCCTAGTAGATCTCCCCAGTAGGAGTACAGTATATCCAACTGTTGTTACCAAGCTCCACGTTGCTTCAGAATTTGTGCGTCTAGAGCTTATATTTTTATATTGTACAGTTAGTTGAGGCGGGGCCTGTCCCGACCCTTATCAAATACTTTTCCTTATCTAGAGCTTTGTCGACTATGTAAATTAAAGTGTGGTCATATCCCGTACTTTAAACACCGTGGCCCCAACGGCCTAGCCATATGCATTTCCTTTTGGGTTGTTATCACTGTTTATTTTCTTAAAGGCATGTTAAAGGTAGAAATCCCTTATAATATGTATAGATAGCACATAGATATAAGTTGGTTCTCCCAGGACTTATTGGCAACGAGTGATAGTCCGCCCTAATGGGCTTTGGGCATGAAAACTTAATCATCTTCTTCCTCCACATGGCTAGTACAATTTCTCTCAAAGCAAGTTGGTGAGTCCTCAACTCCGAGGACATGCTTCTCTTTATTTATGTTATGTATTGACTCTTTTTATATTGGAAACTTATGACTTTGAGGGTAAGCACGGAGATTATCTTAGCTTTCACTCCCATCAATGTAGTAGAGTTGTTGTTTGAACCTTATGATGTATTAATGTTATTCTATGGGCTTGTTATGTTTTTATGATATGAAGGATGTTCCTTAGCCCTATGTTCCCTTTTCACTATCTCTTATTGTTGTTTTATTTCTTCTGCGACCAAGGATGTGTAATGATATGTTAAGAGGCTTGATTGGGGTCCCCTCGGGTTCCCCATTCGCGGTGTTACGTTTAGGCCCTTGGCTTGTGTCATGAAAAACTTGGTATTAGAGCATTAGGTTTTTAATGGTGCTCGGTATCCAATACACCGCGTTGATTAGAGTCTTATTCATAGTTGTGTTGTGCACCACAACTATAAGTAAGAGGTGATGACACATTTTAGGAAATGTTTCCCTTCTTCTTACTCTATTTCTTACTATAGAAGTTAGGTAAGGTTTCCTTTATAACGAATGTTCTTTGCTATGCTAGATCATGCCTAATGCAAGAGGAAGAACAACCCACACACCCGAGGAACAACCAGCTCATGGAGAGCTCTAGGATGCTATCACCTTTGCTACCTCAAGTTATGGCTAATCAAGTCAACCAAGGGGCCCAAGGCCGTCAGGCTCCTACTCTAGCATCACAGGTTACGGACTTTATGAGGATGAACCTACTAGTTTTGTAAGCGTCTAAAGTGGATGAGGACCCTCAAGAATTTATTGATGAGATGTATAAAGTGTTGGCTATTATGGGTGTTACGTAGGAGGAGAAGACTGAGCTGGCAGCTTACCAACTCAAGGGGGTAGCTCAAATATGGTACACTCAATGGAAGGAGGAGAAGAGGAACAACAATGTGATCCTTAGGGAGGAGTTTAAGGCGGCTTTCCTCAACCTTTCTTCTCTATTGAGCTTAGGGAGGCCAAAATGATGGAGTTCATGAATATAGTCATTGTCAAAGTTCATCAACACTGCTTCCAAGGTATCAACCCGAAGGCGTAGCTCGACTGGAACCTCTAGCTCATTATCATCAACCGTTTCAATCACTAAGATCACCCCTCAAATCACAGTCTTTACTATTTTGTTGGTAGACCTGGAACACCACTACTTCTTCACCAAACCTAAACGTGAGCAATCTTTCCTCCATATCCACCAGAGTTCGACCCGTAGCTAGGAAAGATCTCCTCAAAATAATAGGCACTGCAAAATCAACATCCCATTCAAGAATAACAAAATCTACAGGAAATATAAATTTGTGTACCTTTGCGAGCACATCATAGATCACCCCCATAAGTTTTTTAATTGTTCTATCTGCTATTAGTAACTGTATATTTGTAAGGATAGGAGTACCCAATCCAAGCTTTTTGAAGATAGTAAGTGCCGTCAAATTTATGCTAGCACCTAGATCACAAAGTGCTCTGGAAAATGCTAATTTCCCAACCGTATATTGTATGGTGAAAGCACCTGCTTCTTCACATTTTTGGACGAATGACTTGGTAGTGATGGCACTATAGTGATGGAACTTTTGGGAAATGTCTTGAATCACCGTTTGCTTCTTCTTGACTATATCTTTCATGCACTTTACATACCCCAATATCTTCTCTAAACCTTTGATCAAAGGAATGTTCACTGATGTCACAACCCAGACCTAGAGCCTAGTCGTGATTGGCGAATAGCGAACCTGAAGGAACCCCAAACTAGCCTCTCTACATATTATTACACATCCTTGGTCACGTAAGCAATTAAAAATGTCCATAGGAGATAAGCATAAATAAGGAAATTGGGACTAAGGGAATGAAAAGCTTGCATAACATCATAATCAAGAGGCAAAAGAGTCAAGGCTCATATCATAGATGCATAGCATGTCCAATAATACCTCTACTACATAGATAAGAGCGGGGCCCAATATAAAGTAACTGGGCTCATCCTCACTAGTCAAGAGAGAAAATAAAGAAGAGTGTCTCATTACATAGTAAGAGAAACATACACTAAGGTCCCCAAAATGGAGGACTCACTAACTAGCTTGAGTAGTACCGAACTAGCGACGTGAAGGAGGAGGATTATCAACTTAGGATTCGATCCTTACATGGTGATATCATGTGGGTATAGAGTATGTATTAGTACATTTGAATGTACTAAGTATGTAGGATGCAATGTAACAATAGAGGCAATATAATCAAAATGCATAAATATAGACAATGGATAACACAGTAACCATATGAAATGTATGAATGATTCTTAAAGCAAAAATCATGCTTATATAAATCATAAAATGTAAGTAGAAAGAGACCATCCTTTGGCTAATTGGTTATTATTATACACCACCCACCTCTAAGGCGATTGAGGTATCAACCCCACAATTTGGTTAAGGAGGTATCAACCCCTCAATTTGGTTAATAATATATCAACCCCTCAATTTGGTTAATGATAGTCATACCTTGTCAACACGGTGGCGAAGTACAAATCCCTCACATGGTTAATGAGTACGAACCCCCAACATTGTTACCCAGGCACTTATCCCTCTTGATTGGGTATGGTCTAATGCAACACTTTATATTGAGTATATAATATACATAAGCTCATTTCATCATCAAATAGTCATTCATATCATATCTCATGCTTTGGACCTTCAACTCCTCAAGAAACTACATCCGACATTTTATCAAACACTTAGAGGGTGTGTAATACTAGTATAAAACCTTAAAATATAGAGATGAAATCATGCAAGAAAATCCATTGTAAAACTAACAATCAACATTTTGCAACACCCTCAAGCAATATACATCAAAACCCCTTTTCAAGCTTACAACAGATCAATGATTTATAGCTCAAAACATGGCAAAACAGTCACAACTTTACATAGCTTTAAACATAGTGTGCAGTGAGTTACATAATAAGCAAGACCCATTTGTAAATCAACTTTAAATAATGCAATTTAAAAAAAAAGGAGGCATGGTTATCATAGGTGAGAGGAACCCATGAAAGAAACCCACGTAACTTAGCTTTGAGGAAACTCTTGGCGAATATTTTAATGGAGACTTGAAGTTTGAATAAGAACCTTGAAGGAGAATCTTAGCTTAGGATGAGGGTTTGGGACTTGAATTTGGGAGTGAAAATATGGCTAACTATTTTAGTGAGTATTGGGGAATGTTTAGGATGATATGATAGTGAAATAATGCTAAGTATAGGTAAAAACATGGTTGGGAAAACTTAGGCCCAAGACCCCAAAGTCTTGGACCAAGATAGAAATTACTGGTAACAAAATACACAGTTTCGCGATGCGGACCTGTGGCAGATCGTCTCTGGAAATTAAAATTTTAGAAATTTGAAATTGTGATTCGATTGCTCTAAAATCGAGGTTAGACACTTTTCCCCCTAATTTTGACCCCCTGAACAAGAATGTAAAGTCGTATTTTCGATATTGTGCATGGATTTTGAGATATAGGGAATTTAAAATCCCAGGCATTTTGAGGCATATTTTCAGGCACTATTTGGAGTCGTTTGAACTGACATCTTCTTGATCATTGCTAAAAAATGTTCAACATTACCATCATATTCTTTATTCTTAAGCCTTTGCGGAAAAGGTGGTGGAGATGTTGGAAAGGTCTTGAACTGCTTAAGGTTTCCATTTGTGTCACTTATTTTAGCTCTCTTATTATCCCTTCTCGTGCAACTCTCACCCACAGTTTCTGATATAAGAGGTCCACAATGCTTTTACCACTCCTAGTCATGACTTCCATGCAATGCCAATCATTCTTTTGATGTTGGACCATATTGGTTGGAAAGGTACCCTTTAGGCATTGGTTCAATTGTGAAGAGACTTGCCCAAATTGTTGTTGTAATTGTTTAATCGCCACTGAGTGAGACTCTATCTTTTGGTTTATGCTTGAAATGTCCCATTTCATCCCCTTCACGGTCTCATCTTGGTTGTCGGCTCTTTTCAACAGCTTTTTAAACACCTCTTCAAACCTCGAAGTACTTGGCATGGCCTCACGATTGTGAGGTGGCACATAAGGACCATTCCGATATCCATATGTTCTACACCATTCGACATCTAAAACTCTCTCTCTTTCATAGTAGCTACCTTGGCTGTCTCTATAAGTACTATCACAGTCGTAGTTCCTACCTTGATTCTCGGAACCTTGCCTCCAATAGTCTGAGTTGGACCCTTGGGGGTTATTCCGAAAACCCGTCGCTTGGTTACTCATGAAACAAGCATCTTCATCAAAGAATGGATCTTCATACATGGAAGCTTTAGGAGGTTGGTTGGCGACCGCTTGGACACTTGCTTGGTTTTGTTTTAAGACGAAGTCCACACTCGTGCGAAGTTGAGCAAGTTGCTTATGATCTTTTCATTGACCTTTGCTTGCTCATTGATGGTGTTGACTGCACAAGAAGTTTTTGTTGCACCTCGCTCTCTTTGACCCCACACTCTATTGGTTTCAACCACTTGCTCCATCCTTGCAGCTATCAATGCAAAAGGTTGGTCAAGAAACATGCCTCCCATGATTGTGTCGGCACAAGCTTGACTATTCTCGTCAAGCGCCGGATAGAAAATTTCAACCAAGGCATCATTAAAAATCTTATGATTGGGAACCATCCTCAAGCATTTGGTGAATCTCTCTCATATGGTACTAATAGAGTCACCTGACAATTGCTCAAAAACTGTTTATTTGATCATTAAGGTTAACTTCTTTGATCTTGGGAAATATCTCTCTAAAAACACTCTCTGAAGCTCTACCCAACTTGTTATTGTACCCGAAGGAAGATTTGACAGCCATACAGCTGCATTACCAGTTAATGACAATGGAAACAGTTGCAAACCAACGATATCAAGAGAAAGATTTAATGTCCCCATGACACTCTTGCAGACGAAGACAACATTATGGAGATAATGATGGAGATCCTCTAAAGGTAGTGTGAACAACTCACAGTTCTAGAGCATTTGGAAGTGATCCACTTGACACCGAGAACTTAGTGTTTGCCATTAATGAAGCAACATGATAGCACCAATAACGTCCATGGCCATAAAGTTCAAGCGATATTGGTTCCAACAATAAACGTTCTCGTTGAAATCCCTAAGTTATGGCCTATCATCCTTCAGGGGTAGATTTTGTTCTCTTCCCATATCATCATTCATTTTCATTTCCTCCTCAACCACGATATCCTCATTCCCCTGAGCCATTCTTCTAAAGAGTCGATGGATATTCAAATTGATCGGAGCTAAGGGATTTCCTTATCTTCTTGTGTTGGGCATACAACCTAGTACACCCTGCAAATCAAATCAACAATAAAAATAAAGAGAAAAGTAAAATACAGGAGAGTCTAGAAATTAATTGAACTAACTAATAGAGAAATCAAGTCAAAACCAAGTTGTATTCCCCGGCAATGGCACAATAATTTTTTATGATGTTCGTGCTCCAATAAGAAAGCGGTCGCAGTCAGCAATTAACCTAACCAGAGGTTAGGGTCGAATCCACAAGGAATATGAGGCTTGATTATAGAGATCCACTACCAATCATTTCAAGAATCGACTACTAAAATCTCTAAATGGAAGAGGGGGTTTCTTTGAAATTCAAGAATAAAAATAAAAGTTAAACTAACTATGCAGGAAGACACTCAAATTTAGGGGCAACTTGGGGATTGTGTTCCCCATGATTCGTTGAGTCAATTACCCTAGACAACACAACTCTAATTGAGATTTCACATACAGGATGGTAACTTAGGTACTTACAGCCCTCTTCTGAAGGTGAAGAATGAATTTCACCATGGCACATGGTCGGCATCATGGTATGCCAACTAACTATTACCCATTGTCCTAGTCAACCTCCCCTTGTCAGGTTTCGTTGATTAGATAAGAACACATCATTCGAATCTTGTTATTTACTTTCCTTTTCCTATTCGTCACAAGCTTGGTAGGGATCATGATAGTAGGTGGCGGTTGGTATTGTCCACCACCAAATAACAATCAAAATGAAGGGAAATAAACCATACATGCAAAACCCCAATCAAAGAAATGCACAATGTCTAGGTTATTTCAAGTCAACTACTCCTGGTTCCCACAACATTAAGTTGTCGATGCTTATCTACTTATGGCTAAGGAAAAATAAACAACAATGCAATAGAAGACATAGTTAAGAGTTTTACCCAAAACAATGAAGAACAAGAACACAACAAGTTGCAAACCATAAGCTTGGAATAATGGAAAATGAGTGCAATGTGAGTTTTGCAATACCTAAAAGTGGGTCTTCAAATTAAAAAGGAGAATATACACTAAACCCTAACAAAACTCTAAGAATATTCAATAAAGAATTTTTAAAGCGTTCTATGTTATGTTCAATGTCTCAGCCCCCTCACTAAAAAAACCTAAGATAAAGTATTTATAGTATTAATAATCTAACCCTAAAAAATTAAATAGAAAAGAAAGCTAGCAGTGGGTACGTCGCACAGGTACGAATAGTAGGGTGACCTACGAGTTGTAATCGAGGTCTCGTATCAGGCATTTTGCATTTTGGATTTTACTGTTACAACTCACTGGTACGAGTCGTTGCTTAGGCTACAACTCATATACTCCTCTCATACTCTAGGCCTTCAGTTCTTGGTCCAAACTTTTATCTCTTTGTTCCTTGCTATAAACCCACCTATACAAGTCATAGTGAGACCTATGACTTATAGAGTGGCCTCATAAGGCTGATCTCCACTTAGCAAATTTCTAATTTTTGCTCACTGTTTTTTGCTACGAGATCACCATACGACTCATAGATTGGGCTACGACTCGTAGGGTAGCTCGTATGTCCTGCACATCGGCAAAATCTCTAATTTCCTCCCAAATCATGCCAACCAATCTTTTCTATAATAACAGCATAAAAACCATAGATTGTTGCATCAAGAACTCGTAAAATTCCTTGTTTTAGGCATCAAATATGTTGTATTTTCACAATACATCATCTTGATGCAAAATGGTAGGGTGATAGCCTATACTTCAAGGAAACTCAAGGTGCATGAAAGGAATTATCCTACTCATTATCTTGAATTGGCTGCCGTCATTTTTGCTTTGAAAATTTAGCATCATTATTTCTATAGGGTGCATATTGAGGTGTTTACCGATCATAAGAGTCTCCAATATGTGTTCTTTCAAAATGGGGTGTCTAGAGAGGTCCATCAGTTGGCTAGATTGGGAGTTAGGTTAGAAGAGGTTAATAATGGTGTTGTTGTTATTGATGGCCCTAAATCTTCATTGGTTGAGAAGGTGAAAGTTAAGCAAGTTTTTGACCCCACTTTGTTAGAATCATAGGCATTGATATAGGGTGGTAAGGTAGAGGTTTTATCCCAAAGGGGAGATGGTGTCCTTAGATACCAAGATAGGTTATGTATTCTTTGTATTGATGGCTAGGGAGAAAAGATTCTTAATGAGGCTCATGGTTTTTCATATTCTATTCACCTTGGTTCTACTAAGATGTATAGAAATTTGAGAGAGGTGTATTGATGGGGAGGTATGAAGAAGGACATTGCCAAATTTGTTTTCGATTGTCATAGTTACCAATAAGTCAAAGCCAAACATCAAAGATGGGGTGGCTTAGCCCAAAACATAGAGATATCTACATGGAAGTGGGAGGAGATTAATGTGGATTTTGTGGTTGGGTTACCCAAGACTAGAAAGGGTTTTGATTCCATTTGGATTGTGGTTGATAAGATGATGAAATCGGCTCACTTTCTACCGGTTAAGACCATATATAGGGCTAAAGATTATGCTAGGTTATAAATTGATGACTTGGTGAGATTGGATAGGGTTCCTTTGTCCATTATACTAGATCATGGTTCTCAATTTACTTCACATTTTTGGAGGTCATTTCAAAGGAGTCTTGGTACAAAAGTTAAACTTAGTACGACCTTTCACCCTCAAACAGATGGACAAGCCGAAATAAATATCCAAATGCTTGAGGATATGCTTAGGGCTTGTGTATTGGAGGTTAAGGGTAGCTGGGATGATCATCTTCCATAGATTAAGATTGGCTATAACAATAGCTATCATTCTAGCATCAATATGGCTCTTTTTGAGGGTCTCTATGGTAGACGTTGTAGATTGCCGGTTAGGTGGTTTGAGGTAGGAGGGATGGCTTTGTTAGGACCAGATGTAGTTATAGAGGCTCCTGAGAAGGTTAGATGATTAGAGAAGGGTTGAAGATGGCCCAAAGTCATCCAAGATCTTATGCCGATGTGAGCAGAAGGGATCTTGAATTCAAAGTTGGTGCTTGGGTCTATCTGAAGGTGTCACCCATGAAGGGTGTGGTTCGTTTTGGTAAAAAGGGCAAGTTGAGTCCAAGATATGTGGGTCTTTATAGGGCAATGAGGAGGATTGGCAAGGCAGCTTATAAGTCAGAGTTGCCTAGTGAGATGGATTTGGTTTACCCGATCTTTCATGTATCCATGTTGAGGAAATGTGTGGGAGACCCTAATGCTATTATGCCTCTTGATGTTTTCGGTGTTGTCGAAGACAAGTTGACCTATGAATAGGTTCCGATTCAGATTTTTGATAGATAAGTGAAGAAGTTGAGGAATAAGGATATGGCTTCTATTAAGGTCCTTTAGAGGAATCAATAAGTCGAAATTACTAAATAGGAGGCTGAAATGGACATGTAAGAGTGATATCTTTATTTCTTTCATTCTACTCAAGCCTAAGGTATCAATTCTAAGCCTTTTATATGATCTCAAGTCTTAAGTTCAGCCCTCATGTCAGTGCATATGTTCGAGTTCAAATTGACAAGTTCATGATAATTTTACACTTATGTTGAGATTTTTGAAATGACGTTTAAATGCATTGTTGCACCCTTATGTGGGCTGAAATTGTCATGTTTATGTCTCTCACATACCTTTCTTTGACATTCGGGGACGAATGTTCCCAAGGGTGAGATATTGAAACGACCCCAAAAAGTGCCCAAAATGTGACTCGAAAGTGCCCGGAATCACCAACTCTATATATCTCAAAATCCATACATGATATAAAAAGTTCAATTTCACATTCCTGATCAACGGGCAAAATTGAGTGGGAAATGCGTCTAAACCCCGATTTTAGAGAAAATAAATCACAATTTTAATTTTCAAAAAAATCCTTATCTAGTGTTGATCCGCGCACCTGGCGCGATGCGGCTAGGCCGCAGACCAGTGTTATTTTTGCTCAATTTTGTTGAGTTAGCCCAAGGCCTTTAGGTATTGGGCCTAAGTCTTCCTGTGCATTAAAATACCTATACTTAGCCATATTTCACCTTTTTATCATCCAAAACATTCCCCAATACTCTCTCAAACCCTTAGACTAATAATTCTCTCAAAATTCAAGTTTCCAAATCTCTTCTGGATCTTAAGGAATTCATCCATGCTTCAAGTCACTATTCAAATCTTCACCAAGAAATTCTCTGAAACTAAGGTATGTAGGTTTCAACCATTAGGTCCTTTCGCCCATGGTGCCTAAGCTTCCTTTTTACCTAAATTGCATAATTTCAAGTTAATTTACTTATGGGTCTTACTTATTATTAATTAGATTATAAAATATATTGGAGTTTCATGAAATTGTGACTGTTTTAGCATGTTTTGAGCTACGAATCTAAGATTCCTTGTGGGATTTGATGAAGGGTTTTGATTATACTGCTTGAGGATGTTTTCAAGTATTGATGGATGGTTTTGTATTCAATTTTATTGCATGATTTCATCCTTATATTGCATGATTTTATACTAGCATTACACCCCCCCAAGCATTTGATAAAATGTTGATTTCTTGAGGAATTGAAAGTTCAATGCATGTCTTATGAGCTGAAAAACTTTATGATGATGCAAAGAATGCATGTATATGATATTCTCCTATTTCTTGTTGGGAGTTGACCATGCCCCACTCAGGGGGATATGAGCCTATGTAACCATGTCGAGGGATTTATACCTTGATAACTAGGTTGAGGGGTTGGTACCTTAATCACCATGGGTGGTAGAGTGCGACGATCCACCAACCATGTCAGGGGGTTTATACCTTGATAACTGAGTTGAGGGGTTGGTATCTCAATCACCATAGGTGGTAGTGTGTGACGATCCATCAACCATGTCGATGGGTTTGTACCTTGACTACCAATTAAGGGGTTTGTACCTCAATCACCATGGGTGGTAGGGTGAGACAATCCACCAACCAATTGAGGGGTTGGTACCTCAATTGACTATGAATCCTATGATGATGGTCTCTTCTTGCACATGTATTATGTTCCACGTAAACATGATTTACTTCAAGCATCTTCTACGCATGTCATATTGTTATATGCTCATCTATTACCTATGTTATGCATTTCGATTATATTGATTATCTCTTGTCTCATTACATCCTGCATACTTGGTACATTCAAACGTACTTACGCATACTCTATGTTGACATGATGTCACCATGTAGGAACCGGAGCCCCACTTGAGCATCTTCCTTCATGTGGCTAGTACAATTTCTCTCAAGCTAGTTGGTGAGTCGTCCATTCCTGGGATAATGTCTATGATCTCATGCTATGTACTAAGACCGTCTTTCTTTATGTATGTATTGACTATGAGGGTGAGCTTGGTTGCTTGTCTTGGCCCCGCTCCTATCTATGTTTTAGAGGTGTTGTTAGGTATGTCGTATATTGAGCCACGACTCTCTTGTTTTGATGTTTATGTTATGAAAGCTTTCCATTATCCTTATTTCTAATCTAATTATGTTGTTTAATTGCTTCTGCGACTAAGGATGTGTAATGATATGTTAAGAGGCTTGTTTGGGGTTCCTTCGGTTTCCCCATTCACCGTGTCACATCTAGGCCCTAGGCTTGGGTCATGACAATTATGCTAGATTGTATATTCATGAGTTGGTTAGATTGCATGGGGTGCCTTTGCCTATCATTTCTGATCATGGTGTTTAATTCACTACTCATTTTTGGAGGTCCTCCAAAGAGGTCTTGGTACCAAGGATAAGCTTAGTATGGCCTTTCACCCTCAAATGGATGTCCAAGCCGAGAGAACTACTAAAACTCTTGAGGATATGCTTAGAGCTTGTATTTTGGAGTTTAAGAGAAGTTGGGATGAGCACCTTCCACTCATTGAGTTTGCTTACAACAATAGTTATCATTCAAGCATTAGTATGGCTCCTTTTGAGACTCTCTATGCTAGACATTATAGGTCCCCGGTTAGATGGTTTGAGTTGGGGGAGATGGCTTTGTTAGGTCTAGATTTTGTTATGGAGGCAATGTAAAAGGTGAGATTGATAAGGGAGAGGTTGAAAATAGCCCAAAGTCGAGAAAAGTCCTATGCTGATGTGATGAGAAGGGATCTTGAATTTAAGGTTGGTGATTGGGTCAATTTGAAGGTCTAACCCATGAATGAGTGGTTCATTTAGGTAAAAAGAGCAAATTGAGTCTGAGATTTGTGGGTCCTTATAGAGTGTTGAGGAGGATTGGTAAGGTGGCCAATGAATTGGAGTTGCCCAATGATATGAATATGGTTCATCCAGTCTTCCATGTGTCTATGTTGAGGAAGTGTGTGGGTGACCCAAGTACTATTGTGCCTTTGGATGTTGTGGGTGTTGTCAAAGACAATTTGACTTATGAAGAGGTTCCAGTGGAAATTTTTGATAGACAAGTTAAGAGCTTAACGAGTAAGGATGTTGCTTCCGTTAAGGTCCTTTGGAGGAACTAACAAGTTAAAAGTGCCATATGGGAAGCCGAAGTTGATATGCAAAAGTGATATCCCTATATCTTCCATTCTACTCAAGCCTAAGTACTAATTTAAGTCCCCTATATTATTTCAAGTCTTAGGTTTCAGCCCTTATGTCATTTGAATGCATTCATGTTTATGTCGACAAATTTACAGTGATTTTTCACACTTATGTTGAGATTTTTGAAATGACATTTTATTGCAATTGTTGCATTCATGTGTTAAGCTGAAATCATCTTGATTACTTCTCTTATGTACATTTCTTTGAAATTCCGGGACGGATGTTCCCAAGGGGGAGATATTAAAACTCCCCAAAAAGTGCCTGAAAATGTGTCTCGGAAATGCCCATAATCATAATTTCCATATATCTCAAAATTCGTGCGTTATATAGAAAATATAACCTCATATTCGTGATCGGAGGAAAAATTGAACGGGAAATGGGTATAAATCCCAATTTTAGAGCAACCATAGCAAAAACTAATTTTTCAAAAAATTCCTTATCCAAAGAGGACCGCACCCCTAGCGCGACGCGGCCAGGGCACGGATTAGTGTATTTTGTTGACAGTTTTTTCCCAATTTAGGCTAAGGGTTTGGGACCTTCTACCTAAGCCTTTCTATGTGTAAAAACACATATACTTGGTCATTTTTCAACCCCATATCACTAAAGACACTCCCAAAAATCCTCTCTAACACTTAACCAAATATTACATCCAAATTCAAGTGACTCAAACTCATTTCTGAATCTCAAGAAATTCATTCAAGCTTCAAGTTCTCATTCATATCCTCATCAAGAAAATCCCTAAATTTGGGGTATGCGGGTGTCAACCATTGGGTCCTTTAACCCATGGTGCCTAACCTTCCTTTTTATGTAAATTGTATGTTTTCAAGTTAGATTATCTATGGCTATCTCTTATTATGAGTTGATTATAGACTATGTTGGGGTTTCAAAAAATTGTGATTATCTAAGCATGTTTTGAGCTATGAATCTATAATTTATTATGAGATTTGACGAGGGGCTTCAATGTATCTTGCTTGAGGGTGTTACCAAGTGTTGGTGGGTTGATTCACATTAAGTTTTCTCACATGATTTCACTCTTGAATTGCATTATTTTGAACTAGCATTACACACCCGCCAAGTGTTTGATAAAATGTCTCGTTAAGAATTCTTAAGTTATTGATGATCTATTGCATGGCCTATGAGTCACTTTATGATGATGAAAGTAATGTATGTATGTGATGAATTCATGAAATGTATCTTTGGTGTTGTAAGTTGACCATACCTTATTGGGGGATGTTAAGCCCAATCAACTTGTTGAGGGGGTGCTAACCCTCAATCACCTTGTCGGGGGGTGGTAGACCCATGGTACCTTATTGAGGGGTAAATAACTTAATCACCTTGTCGGGAGGAGGGGTGGTAAGCTTGTACTACCTTTTTGAGAGGTACGTACCTCAAATCTCCCTGTCTGGGGATGGTAAGCCAGTACCACCTTGTTGAGGGGTATGTACTCATCGCCTTATTGAGCGGTGGTAAGCTCGTACTACCATGTTGAAGGGTATGTACCTCAATCACCTTCCAAGAGGGTGGAGTGCCTTGGAGTTAAAGGAAACCTTTCTTGGGATATATGGGTATGGTCTCTCCCTACACATGTATTATGTTATATATGAGCATATGATTTACAAGCATGTTTTACTTCAAGCATTGATCATGCATTCCATGTTGCTAAATATACTATCCCTTTCTTATGATTATGCATTTTGACTATGTTGTCAATCTCTTATTGTGTTGCATCTTGCATACTTAGTATATTCAAACGTACAAACATATACTTTCTGCCTACATGATGTTACCATGTAGACCGGAGCTACTCGCGATTATCCTCTATGTGGTTAGTTTTGGATATCTTAAAGATAAGCTTTAGTTAGTCCTTATGTTTGGGGGCACTAGCTATGATATTCTTGCTTAAGTTATTTCTTTATGTTGAACTCTTGATACTATGAGGGCGAGCCCAGAAAGTGTCTTGGTCCCTGCCCTAAATATGTTAAAGGTGTTGTTGGACAAGTGATGTAATAATGCTTGAGCTTTGGCTCTTCTATTATCTATGCTATTAAAGACTTTCTTTAGTCCCTTTATCCTTATTTATACTCTCTTGATGTTGTTTACTTTGATTCTGTGACAAAGGATGTGTGATTGATATGGTAAGAGGCTTGTTTGGGTCTTTTTCGGTTCCCATTCGTCGTGTCACGTCTAGGATCTAGGCTAGGGTCATGATAGATGTAGACTTAAAGGAGACTTGAAGCTTAAATAGAGTTCTTGAGATTCAGAACTAACCTTAAGACACTTGAATTTGGATGGGAATTTTTGATTAAATGGTTGAGAGGTTTTAGGGAGGGTTTTGGGGTGATATGGAGTTGAAAAATGACTAAGTGTGGGATATTTCACGTATAAAAGGGCATGGGATCATGGCCTAGATGTGTTGGGCGAAAATAGAAAATATTAAGGAACTGATAACACTGCTCCGCGACGGGTACGCATCGTGGAGCCATCGCAGACCCACACTGTTTTGCAAAAAAGTTAGTGAAAATCATATTTTGCTACGGCTTTTCTAAAATTCAGGTTATATCTATTTCTCACTTAATTTTTCCCCTTGATCAAGAATATGAAGTCTGATTTGTTATTTCACGAAGGATTTTGAGATATAAGGAAATTACGATTATTGGCATTTCCCAAGCACATTTTTGGGGTGTTTCAATAGTTTTGGCGCGCTTCACAACCATGAATAAGACTCTAATCGATTTAGTGTGTTGGATTTCTGAGGACCATTAAAAACCTATTTCTCTGATACCAAGCTTGTCACGACCCACGCCTAGGGCCTAGATTTGACACAGCGAACGGGGAACCTGGAGCGACCCCAAGCAAGCCTCTTAGCATATCTTTTACACATCCTTAGTCGCGGAAGAAAAATAATCATCAACAAGTGATGTAAATAAAAGAGAAGCGGGAGTAAGGGAAGTCATGATATTCATAAAAGCATAAAAGAGTCAACCTCAAAGCATATACAAACCATAGTATCCAACAACACCTCTAATTTAGAATGGAGCGGGGATTAAGACACTTCCGGGGCTCACCCTCATGATAACAATTGTTCTAGACAAAGAAGTCTCAACATAGCAAGAGTAACTTAGATATTGTCTAGGGACATGAGGACTCACCAATTCTTTTCTTTGAAGTACCGAATTTGCCACATAGAGGATGATCAAAAGTAGCTCTGGTCCCTACATGGTAATATCATGTAGGCATAGAGTATGCGTTAGTACATTTGAATGTACTAAGTATGCGGGGTGCAATGCAACAAAGACACAATCCTTTATATTCAATATGCATAATCATAAGCAATGGATATATATCTCAATATGGCATGCATGATCAATACTTGTAATAAAACATGCTTGTAAATCATTTAACTTGCATAATATATCATACATATGCGGAAAGACACCTCAACCGACATATACCAAACAACTATAACTTGGACTAGAGGCCTGACACCCCCTCGATTTAGGTGACTGGGCATGACACCCCCCAGCAAAGTGTGATCTACTTGCCAAGGTAAACCAAACGTGATAACATGAACTAGATGGATCCACTAGTACAACAAAGGTAATAATCATAATCCTATGGTGGCACACAGTGTAGAGAATAAAGACTTTATATAAGGACCCCTTGAGTCGAGCCCCATCTTAAGCCTCAATCGTTGCTAAGTCAAATCCCACAGAATACTTGAAATAATCATACTTTAATCATTACATGAATAGCTTGTAAGAATATGACTTGAGTAGCTCATAAACATGTTTGACCTCTACTAGTGAGACTAACTTGAACATGAGAATAGATCACAATCATACTTGAACCCTTGCTTCGATATGAATAGCTCATAAGAGGTAAAAATCTTGAAATAGGTCTTAACTTGATACTTGTAAAATCATAGATACTTTTCATGAATTCAATATACGCTTGAAAGCCCTTAATCATCACGAAGTCACTTGACTTGTAAATCATGTAATAGATCATCAATAACTTAAGAATTCTTGTCATGTCATTTTATCAAACACATGGTGGGTTCATGATACATGTTCAAAATCATACAATTCAAGAGTGAAATAAGATGAGTGAACTCAATGTAGATCAACCAACCAATATTGTAGTAAAACCCTCATGTAGGGTACCTTGAAAACCATCACAAAAGCTCACAATAATTCATAGTTTCATAGCTCAAAACATGCATAGTCTCAATAGACAAAATCAACTCATGGAGTATGCTTGAAATAGATATCCATGCATAATCACTCAATACTTGATAAAAACCCAACATAGTTTATTCTCATAATTCATAATAAGAGATACCCATAGGTAATACAACTTGAAATCATGCAATTTTCATAAAATGAAAAGGTTTGGCTTCATGGGTGAAAGGACCCATGGATGAACACCCACATACCTTAAAACTTGAATTTCTTAAGGTGAACTTGAAGTAGACTTGAGTTCCAAAATTGAGCTTGAAATCCTTAGATTTGAATGAGAGGATTGATTAGAGTCTTAGAGAGGTTTTAGAGAGGATTTTTGTGAGTTGCAGAGTTGAAAAATGGCTAAGTATGGGTGATTTCACATTTAAGTGGGCATAAGGCGACGACCCTAATGCCCTTGACAACCAAGGAATATATTACACTAGTCCGCACCCTAGGCGCAAAACGGACAAGACGTGGACCACAAAATACACATTGGCGCGCCCCAGACACATCACGCCCTAGCCTCGGATAGACACTGGAAATCGTAAAATTAGTAAAAAAAAAATTTCACTACGGGTCTTCTAAAATTTGTATTATACCCGTTTCCTACTCAATTTTTTCCCTAATTGAGAATATGAAGTCAGATTTTTGACATCACACACGGATTTTGAGATATATTGAAATTACGATTATTGGGCATTCTGAAGCACATGAGAGGTGTTTCAGCAAATACAAAGTTCACAATCTCGAGTGGGTTACTTCAGATGCTGCAGAACCATGGGCTCTTTGCGGGCTTACCATCAGAGGATCCTCATATGCACCTACACAATGTAATATTTGTCTGTGAGAGTGTGGTGAGAATATAGAATCTGTCTATGGATGATGTGGGACTTTGTGTCTTCCCATTGTCTCTTATGGGCAATGTTGCATTATCTAATCTCTCGCAAAGTTTAATCACTAGTTAGGCAGACTTGCATAAGGACGTTTTTTAGAGGTACTCCTTAGATCGAACAAGCTCAAGTTGAAGGATAGATAAACAACTTCGAGAAACTTCCTAGTGATTTGATAAGCACTACTTGGGAGCGGTTGACAAAATGTTTGAGGAGCGTCCCTAACGAAAAAATAGTTGATGATGCCTTGGTGGAGATCTTCTACCATACCCTTGATTAGAATAGTCAGGCATGTGTTGTCACTATCATGGGGGCATGTTTCTGGATCAGCCATTTGCAAGGATTGTGGAGCGAATGGAAAGAGTGGTCAAGACAAATCGTGTATAAGGGTAATAGGATAGAGCTTTCAAAAATAGTTCATGTGCTATCAGTGTGGGTCCAGAACAAGCAAGAATTAATGAAGAAATCATGTAGCAGCTTGCTCAGATTCGCATAGGTATGGTGGTGATGATGAAGTAGAGCCAAGAGAGTGTTAATGCAGTGGTTAATCACCCTCCATGTGCACCCATGTACGAGGAGCCATACTATGATGAGGATGGATGTTGTTCCTGATCAGACAGGGGGTTTCTAGACTAACAGTGAAGGGTCGAATAAGGACTATTGGCACAAAGGTCAAGGAAACCAAGGTCGAAACTTTGGTAGAGATGGAGCTCACAGGGACAACTACGGAGGTTATTATGATAGGAACAGGGGTCCAGATGTAGATTGGGTCACAGAGAAGGCTTTAGAAATGGTCCTTATGTGCCACCACACAACCATGACCAAAGTGTAGCAATTCCAAAATTGAGGAGATGTTTGATTACCTGTTGGAAAGTCTGAAACACAGAATGAGACTCTAAGGGGCATGACATCAGAGATTTCAAGTATTAATCATAAAATAGAGTGGGCTATGACTAGCTTACCTAGTTTGGTAAGCGTAGACATGCAAAATTTTATGGGATTAAGTGCATACAAAATTTGGACTAAGTTCGAAATTCAAGAGAGAAATGAATAAATAGAAAATCAACAAAAAAAAGAATCAAATCGCACCATCTCTGTAATAGGTAAAATGCCTCTTTTTCTCCTGAAGTTGTCGGAATTACTCGTAATAAGATATTGGATAATGCGCTTTCACATCTTCTTAACCCGAAATGGCTGGGGAGAGGAAAGGTTCCTATTTTTTAGGGTACTCCCGGGAACAGATCCAGTGGAGACGGGGTGGGGCCTGTAGCTCAGAGGATTAGAGCACGTGGGTATGAACCACGGTTTCGGGGGTTCGAATCCCTCCTCACCCACAACCTGTAACACCCCACACCTTACCATACTAATACTATGCAAATGAAATATGATATAATTTGGTTAAACTAGCGCAAGTTTTCAAAAGTGTTTGAATCTCGCGTCAATGGGCTATATGTGCATCTAGCGCT
>JAABOM020122050.1:0-22407 GCA_011800125.2 Solanum clarkiae | reverse complement strand
AGAATCAGAAGTCAGTAATTTGAATGGATCCTAAATCCTAAAAATCTCAACAAAGGCAATAAGCACAAGATATTAAGAAAAAATCAATAATCCATAACTAGAACAGATAAGAATCAATTCTTAGCAACTTAAACAGACAAGAATTACTACTTAACAACTTAAACAGGCAAAACTCAATAGTCAATAGATATCAATAGGCAGTAGATATAATAGAAGAACCAGCGAGCAAGATAGCAGAAAACAGGAGAGAAACAAACAATGAAGTTGGTTGGAATAAGAAATTGAGCAATAAAGGAAAGAGAAAACTGACCGGAACAGGATTTAGACAAGAAAGAAAGGAGAAAACGGGAGGATATCACCTGAGTAATCTAACCAGAAAATCAACTATTGAGCACGTTACCGGAATGCTTCGCCGACGCTGGATCTATTAGCTGAAAAAAATCAAGAACGACAGTGGAATATGTTGTACAATGAATGCTTAGTTCTGAACCCATGGAGGATCGACGAAATGTCGACAAGATTTTGAATCATTGCGGCAATTTTGAATCTTGGATTTATCTGGGTTTGACGTTTGTAGGGTTTTCCATCGATGGAGAAGAAAAGGGAAACGCCGGAGAGTCACGGAGATCCCGAATAGTGATGTGGAATTCGATTTTGCCGGAGAAAGAGATCGTCGGAAAAGACTGGGAAAGTGTCAAAGAGAGGACTGGTTCTGCCGGAGAAGAAAGAAGACTTCGTCGGAGAAAGAGATCGCCGAGAGAGCGTCCAGGAGAAGAAGCGCAATGGAGAATCAAGAAATAGATCACTGAGAGAGCGGCCTGGAGAAGAAGCACAGTCTGAAATCCCCCCAAAAAGTCCAAACCGATGAAAATGTCTAATGAATTAGATGCCCTGCTGTTTACCGTATGACCACCATAAGGTATCGGCCGCCACCCACGGTTTCTTCTGCCGGTGCCGCTGGGACGGCCTCTCAGTCTAGCCAATTTCCCAAGTCTCCAAGGCAAAATCAACAATACTGAATATAAAATATATGGTTGAGAGTTTACCCAAAAATAATCAAAAATAACAATACGCTGAAGTTGAAACCACAAGCTTCGATTAATGGAAGGTGAGTACAATGTGATTGTCAATCCCCCTAATGTCACGACCGAATCCTCGAGCCTATACATGACACGGTGAATGGGGAACCCGAGGGGACCCCAAACAAGCCTCTTTACATATCATTACACATCCTTGGTCGTGGAAGCATTAACCAACATTAATACGAGTAAAAATGAGGGAAAAAGGGGCTAAGGGAAAGCCTTTCATAACATAAGACATTAAATCAAGAGAGTCAAGGCTCATAACATAATTGCATAACTTGTCCAACAACACCTCTACTACATAGATAAGAGCGGGGGCCAAGACAAGCAACCAGGATCACTCTCATAGTCATAAGTATATAATAAAGGAAAGAGAGTCTTAATACGTATCATAAGATCAAATTCATTGTCCCAGGAATTGAGGACTCACCAACCAGCTTTGGGTAGAAGTACTAGCCACGAGGAGGTGGATGATCAATCGATGCTTCAGTTCCTACATGGTAACATCATATAGGCATAGAGTATGTGTTAGTATGTTTGAATGTACTAAGTATGTAGGATGCAATGCAACAAGAGATGGGCACATGACAAAATGCTATATCATAAGCAAGAGATAACGTATTAGCAATATGACATGAATGAATGATACTTGAAGTAAAACATGCTTATATAGAACATATTACATATGAAGAAGGTGACCATCATTACATAGCCAAGGCCTACTACCTCTTTGGTGAGGCAATTGAGGTATATATCCGCCAATGTGGAGCACAAGCCTACCACCCCTAAGCTAGGAAAATGAGGTTTGTACCTCTCAATGTGGTAGCATAAGCCTACCATCGCCTAAGCTACGCGAATGAGGTATATACCCCTCAATATGGTAGTTCGGGCCTACTACCCCCCGAACTAGGCAATTGGTCAACTTTCATCACAATAGATACTTTTCATGAAGTCATCATATAAATACCTTCCTTTCATCATCATAAAGTCACTCAAGTCATAGGTCATGCAATGGGTCCTAAATAGTTCTAGAATCCAAAACTGCACATTTTATCAAACACTTGGTTAGTGTGTAATGCTAGTGTAAGATTATACTATTCAAGAGTGGAATCATGCAAGAAAATCCAATGTAAAATCACCTACCAACACTTGGTAATACCCTCATGCAACAAAATATAAAAACCCTTCATAAAATCAAATAATAGACAATAGATTCATAGCTCAAAACATGCTAAAACAGTCACAATTTCCTGAAACCCCAACATCATTTATAGTCAAATTCATAATAAGGAAGATCCATAAGTAAATCAACTTAGAATCATGCAATTTAGGTACAAAGAAAGCTTGGGCACCATGGGTGAAAGGAACTAATGGTTGAAACCCACATACCTTGACTGTGGAGAATTTCTTGAAGAAGATTTGGATGGAGGCTTGAAGTTTGGATGAATCCTTAAGATCCGGAAGAGATTTGGACACTTGAATTTTGGAGAGAAATATTTGTCTAAGGTTCGAAAGAGTATTAGGAATGTCTTGTATCATATGAACCTGAAATATGGATAAGTATAAGTATTTTCATGCATGGGAAGGCTAAGGCCCAAGAGCCAAAAGTCTTGGACCGAAATAAAATAAGTAGCACGAAAATAAACTGTGCTAGGGGCGCAGAAACCTCACTGGAATTCAACTTTTGGGAAATTGAAATTGTGATTTGTTTGCTCTAAAATCGGGGTTAGAACCATTTCCAACTCAATTCCCCCCCTAATCAAGAATATGAAGTCGGCTTTTCGATATCACACGGATTTTGAGATATATGAAAATTATGATTCCGGGTACTTTCGAGGCACATTTTCAAGCACTTTTGAGGTCGTTTCACCGAAAATGGGTCTTCAAATTAAAATAATGAAATACTACACTAAATTCCAGAAAAGTGTAAGAATATTCAATGTTTCTTCTAAAATTGTGGAATGTCGAATATCTCTTTTAGAAAAACCTTAACATTACCTATTTATACTATTTACAAAAATACCCTAAATATAAAAAAAATACAGCTAGCAGTAGTTACGTCTCACAGATACGACTTGTAGGGTAACCTACGAGTCATAATCGAGCTTTTATAGTCGGCACTTGGCATTTTGGACTTGACTGCTACGATCCATTGCTACGAGTCATGGTTTTCTCTACGACTTGTCATGTTTTTTCGTAGTCCTGAGTTGCAGTTCTTAGTCCAAACTTTTTTCTCACTGTTTCTTGCTTCGAGGGAACATCCTATGAGTTATAGTGAGACTTACAACTTGTAGGTTAGCCTCGTATGACTCGTAGGATGGCTTTTATGTCCTGTGCTTCAGCAAAATCTGCAATTTTCTCTCAAAATCATGCCAACCTGTATTTTCTGCAGGAATAACAGAAAAACACTTAAAAACCATAAAAAGGTGCATTAAGAACTTCCAAAATCCTTTGTTTCAGGCATTAGAAGTGTTGTAATTTGACAGCACATCATCTAGACCTCTAATCTATGAAGATGCAAATGGCCTCTAACTCAATTGTTGTATGGACCTCTAATCCCTAAAGAGATAAATAGCCTCTAACTCGAACATAGCATGAGCCTTCAAACCCCAAAAATGCTAGCGGTGGATACCATGATCAACTTAATAACCAAGCTCTATCTATCGACTCCATGGTAGGAGGATAAATAGGTAGAACTACGCCTTTAACCCCTAACGGGCTCCAATTAAACTCCATATAGTCGTCTATCATTTCTGTAGCCAAATAGGTCCCGATATGTATTGAAGTCGTTCAAATAAAATAAAATGAGAATTATGGATAATCAGGCTTCAGATAATGTTACTACCTATCTAAGACTCAATATACATACTGAAGCCTACTATGCCAATCTACAAGGACGTATGCCTTTCGAGTCACAAAAAGTGAATGAATTTAGTTTAGCATCTCTGAAGCAACATGAGTCTGTGACATCACTAGTCTAAGCCTAGACTAAGGCGAAACATACTCCAATATAACAAAGTCAACCATAAATAAGATATCAGCAAGCAGGAAAAATATGATAATATAATGCAAGTACCCGTCTTCCCCAATATCAACTAAATTGAAATTCTTAGTATACATTGCATATCCAAAAATTTCCCCCGCCCAGTATTCATGTAAATTCAACTACATTTACATATTGAAACTCAATCTGAAGAAGGAAAGTCATAGCCTACATGTAGGCTGAACATGCGCGCTCCAACCTACTCTGTTGGGCTTTCTCCTTTTGGACAACCTTTGAACACTGCCAAATTGCCAAAAATAAAGTCACAATGCTATAACGAGCGTTATGACATTAAAATTGTAAGAAAATAGAAATGGATCAATTCTGGAGTCAAAAATGGGGAAAGTTGGAATCATATCCAAAAATCCAGAATTAATCCCAAAAAGCTGGTTCAGTTTTTTGAGCTCATGTCTCAACATGGGATGCAATGCTGAGTCCAAAAGCACCCCAACAACCAACAAATACAAAAAATCCCAAAATTTAGCTCAAGAATCTAACTACGATAGTAGCTAATTAAGGAAGTTTACCCAAAATGAAGCCCCCCCCCCGTAATTAAAACCAAGAACACCATGATGTTCACCACAAAAACCCTGCAATTTTAGCTCTTGAATCACCCAATTCGGACCTAAATTGACCAAGATATCATTCTCCAAAATTCTCTAAAAATTCACTTTGAAAATGGCCTAGGGTAGTAGTTGAAAAACAAAACTCACCTCTAATAAAACTTCCGAATCATTCTCGAGCTCACCAATGCATTCCTCACGAAAAATCCCATGAATTAGACCCTAGAATCACCAAAGTTGAGCTTATAAGGAAGACAATATCATTCTTCCAAGTTGAAACCAAAAGCTGACCCCAAATATAGTGTATATATATATGCTAAAATTGTTCTCCATCATCACGGTGAACAATGCTTTAGGATAGCGGTAGGAGAAATGACCTCAGTGATCACAAAGGGTCACCTACATTTGCGGAGGATAATTTGGCCATTTCAAAGTTGATGGAACTGTCAGAATTTTATCTTGTGGCTATTTTTCTACATTTTAGTCTCAAACTAACTTTTCAAGTTATAAAAGCCTTCAAACATGATAAATTGCATAACATCCAAGCGAATGACCAAGCGACCAACCTACTACTACTAGTAAGTCACAAATGACATAGGCTTACTATAGGAATGCTCTAAATGGTGAAAATATGTAGTACTCGAAAAATGACCTGTAGGTTCATAACCACATCCACTACTAAAAGTATTTTAATCCATGAAAGTAAAGATAAGGGCATCCCTAAAGGCTCAAATCGGCCGGGATATGGCTCTCGCATGTCCTACTTAGTCTCCTAGGTAGCCTTCTTAACTGATCGATGTCTCCGCAAGTGCATAACCATAGGTATGGCTCTGGAGTGAAGCTATCTGGTATCTTTGGCTAAGATGGCAACCAGTTCCTTAATGAAGATCAAGCGATCATCCAACTCATCTAACTCATACTATAACATATGAGACTCATCTGACACATACTGACATAGTATCGAGATGTAAAAAATTGGGTATATAGCTAGAAATATTAGTGGGAGAGCTAACTCATATGCAATCACACCAATCCTCCTTAAAATGTCAAAAGGACAAACATAACAAGGCTAAGCTTGCCCCGCCTACCAATCCTCACCACACAATTCAAGTAAGATACTGTAGAAACACTCGTTCATTAACATCAAAACATAAAGGCAACGTCTATAATCGGCATAACTCTGGTGCTGGCTCTAAGATGTTCTCAAACTATCCTAAATCACTCAAACCTTGGCTAAAGGCTTCTAAAGTAGGTCTGTGCTGTAAGGTCTAGTTTCTAAGGACTCAAACCATCTAATAGGAGTGCAGCAATGCCTACCATATAACACCTCAAATGGAGTCATCTGAATATTAGAGTGGCAAGAACTGATCTCACTGACCACCAAACTCCAATACGTAAGCCCCCAATATATCATCTAGGACTTGGATAGTATGCTCTAACTGGACATTGTTTTGTGGGTTAAATAAAGTATTAAGATCAACTCAGTGCCCAACTATCTCTGGAACGCTCACCATAAACTGGAGGTAAATTGAGACACTCAATCTAATATATTAGAAATTGGAACCTGATGTGCTATCAAATTATAACACTTTTGATGGTTAAAACATATAATTTTGTGTTTTCTCAAGGAAATGTTAGTAGGTTTGATGTTTTTTTTTGTAGGATTTTAGGATCGGCACTATTTTTGGGCGAAGCGTGCAGAAGTCATTGAAAGTGATAATCTATGAGATCCTTTACGGGCTGTAGTGTATTCTATAAGCCATAAAAGAGGTTTTGTGTGCAATTCTAGTGAAAAGTGTATTTCTGAAGTTGAGTCTACGAACATGCAGACGATCCATAGAAGACTTTATGAGCTGTAGACTTGGTATCGTACCTTGAGGATCAGAAGGTAGGGACTTGCAAACATTCCATTTGATGAAGCTCTCTAGGACCATAGAATGTTTTACGGGTGGTAGAAGAGAAGTCCAGCATTGAAGCAATAGTTCATGAAAGCCCAATCACGAGCCATAAACCACTATATGGCCTAGTTATCATATTTCATTTTGGTTTTGTATTTTAAATACTACAAATAGGTTTATAGGTTATTTTTCATAAGAAGTTAGTACAAAACAAAGAGGGAAATATTAGAGAGTTTGAGAAACACTTGTAAATCATTATTTCATCTTCTAATTTCAATCTTATGATTCTCATTGAAGAGATAGATTTCGTGTGCTTATGCTTAATTCTATTTTCTGAGTGCTCAATAATATTATTCAAATTCATAAGTCTTGCATTTACACTGATCATGAGCAGCTAAATCCACAACTAGGGTTGTGGGAACCATGAAGAACTAATAAGGTAAAATAGAATAATTCGTAATTCTTGAAAAGTGTGCATGCACGTATTAATTAATTCTCTTTGTTTTGAATGCTTTCTAATGGTGGACAACATTAGAACCTGCCTAGTGTTACTTACTGGACAAAGCTAGTAATGTATAGGAAAAGAGATTAATTAACATGATTAGATTAATTAATATGATTCGATTGATGTTTCTAGTCTAATCAACCGAACTAGGCCAAGGGGAGATTGTATTGGGACAATAGGTAAGGGTTAGTAATGTGACATTGCGGGGATGAACCAAATAACATAGGAAAATTCACCTCTCACCTGGGCCAAAGAGTTTGGTGAACTTAACTTACTGTTCTGCATGCTACACACTAGAAAATGATTCGACTATCTGGTGATACTGAGTTAGGGAATCATGGGGAAGACAATACCCTAGTTACTCTTTATACTGGTTTAACACTTGTTTTAGCTTCAAATTACTTTTAATATTTATTATGAACCCCCACCCTTGGGAGATAAGTTGGTTAGTCAACCCCAATTGCAATTGAATTCTTCTAGTCTACCATATTCCCTGTGGGATTCGACCCTAACTTTGGTTAGGTTATATATCTAGACAATGATCGCTTTAGCCTCAATAAGAAGGTGTAGCTTAGGAACATCATGATTTTGGCACCGTTGCTGGGGAACACGATAGACATGTCTAACTAAAGTAATTTGAGAATTAATCTTTATTTCCCTCATTTTACATTTTTTATTTTTTTTGTTTTCTTTTAGGGCGTAGGTGTAGTGTATGCCCAACACGCGAAGTCGAGGCATTAACCCAAATATCCAGAGAAGACTAAGAAGAATTTCTTAAGATAATGCTAAAAATGTAGCAAATGCAGCTCTGAACCAGAACGAGAATGAGAATGCAAACAAGGACAACCCACCTTCGCTTGAGGACATTGCTTCACAGCCTCAGGACTTCAATGCTGAAGCTTATCAGTGGAACCAATATCGGATGAACTCTATTGCTTTGGAGGTCACTGGAGCTATAGTGTTACCAGCAGTATCGGCTGACACAAAGTTCATGGTTTCGAGTGGGTTTCTTTAGATACTGCAGAACCGTGGGTTGTTTGCGGGCCTACCATCAAAGGATCCACATAGTCATCTACACAACATTGCATTTGTCTGCAAGAGTGTGATGAGAACACAAAATATGTCCATGGATGCTGTGGGACTTTGCGTCTTCCCATTATCACTGACAGGCAATGCAGTGCTATGGCTGTCAGAGCTCCCGTAGAGTTCGATCACTAGTTGGGCTGAGTTGCAGAAGGCCTTGTTGGAGAGATACTTCCCAAGTTCAAAGAAGCTCAAGTTGAAAGACCAAATCCATAACTTTGAGCAACTTCCTGGTGACTCGATCAGTACTGCATAGAAGTGGTTCGCAAAGTGCATGCGGAGTGTCCCAAACCACAAAATTGTTGATGATGCCTTGGTGGAGATCTTTTACCATGACCTGGATGAAAATAGTTAAGCCTGTGCTGATACTGTAATGGGGGAATTGTTCTTAATTAGATCAACCATTTGCAAAGATCGTTGAACAGATGGAAAGGGTGGTCAAGACAAATCATGCATAAGGGCAAATAGATAGACCATCTACCAAAAGTTTGTGCGCTTTCAGTATTGGTTCGAAGCAAGACAAAATAAAAGAAGAAATTATGCAAGAGCTTGCACGAGTTAGTTTAGGTATGAAGGTGATGATTAAGCAGAATTATGAACGAGTTAATGTAGTTGTTCATTAGCCTCCACAAGCACCCATGTATGATGGTCTCTACTAGGACGAGGACACTTTCTTCATTGCTAATCAAATGAGGGGTTTCCAGACCAACACCGAAGTGTCCAATCAGGACTATTGGCACCATGATCAAGGAATTCAAGGTTGGAACTATAATTGTGATGGAGCTTTCAGAGAAAACCGTGGAGGTTACTATGATAGGACTCAGGGCCAAGATAGAGATGGAGATTGGGGTCGCAGAGATGGCTACAGAAATTATCCTTTTATGCCACCACACAACCATTACACCGGTGCTAGTAGTTCCAGAGTTAAGGAGATATTTGACCGCCTATTGAAGAAAGCTGAGACACAGGATGAGACTTTGAGGGGGATGAAATCTGACATATCCAACATAAATTAGAAAACTGAGTCTTATTCTATAGCTATCAAACAACTTAAGCAACACTTTGGTCAAATGTGTAGTCAACTCAACCAATGCTAGAGAGGTACACTACCTAGTAACATAGTTCAAAACCCAAAAATAAAGGGTAGTGCATGGTAGTTACTATTCATGGTGGAAAGAGTACCATTTATCCTCCCATGCAAGTAGATGAGGATGATGCTTGGGAGGATACAGTTGAGGTCAAGGATGTGAATAACAGAGATGATCGTGGCAAGGTTGGGGTGAGTGATGCTGTAAAGGTTCCACAGAAGCTGAAGCCCACTCCTAGGCCACCTTCTCCCTTCCCCTTGAGAAATAAAAGGAGGAGGTGCAAAAGTTCAAACACTTTCTCTCCATGCTAAAACAACTCCCCATCAACATCCCTCTTATTAAGGCTTTGCAGAAGAGGCCAGGGTATGTGAAGTTCATGAAGGACCTAGTTATGAAGAAGAACACTATTTAGTCAGGAGCTCTCCCAAGAGCTTTAACATTGTAGTGCAATTGCTACGAGGTCTTCGGTATAATAGCGAGAAGATATCAACGCTTTTACATAGCCTTCACTATTGGAGATGTGGAGTTCATAAGGACATTGTGTGATCTCGGTGCCAGCTTAAATCTGATGCCCTTTACAATCTTCAAGAAGCTAGGACTTGGGACCCCTACTCTGATGAGTATGCAGTTGTTGATAGCTGATTGCACGGTGAAGAAGCCTATGAGGATACTTTATGATGTGCTTGTCAAAGTTGAGAAATTCATATTCCCTGCAGACTTTGTGTTCCTAGATTGCGAAGTCGACCTCGACGTCCCAATCATCTTGGGAAGTCCATTCTTAGCCACTAGTCGAGCACTAGTGGATATGAAGGCTGGTTAATTCAGTTTTAGATTGAACGATGAAGAAGTTGTCTTCAATATCTGTCAGTCAATGAAGGCTAAAGAAGGAAGTTCGGACACTTGGTGAAGTCTGAGTAACCAAGTTATCCAAGTCGTGTCGCAATAATAAATCAGCCGTTACTTGGGAGGCAACCCAAGATTTTGATGTAATAGTTGTAGTTTTGTTTTGTTTTTAGTTTTGGGACTTGTAAATAGTTTCTGTTTTTGCATTTTGGTTGTAATTTTGTATATTGGGATGTATTACATATAGGGTAACAGTGTGGTCTATGAAGAATGTGTAGGTATATGACTAAGTTAACAATCCTTGGCTGGAAAGGCATCAGGAAGTGCCTCTACGACTGGTTCTATGGGCCGTATATCGTTATTCTACCCATACACCATCTCCCAGACATATCAAGTGATTAAAAAGATTATGCACTCCAGTCCACGAGCCTAATTTATGGCTCATAGATATAACTAACGGTTGTGAACGAGGCTTGTGGACCCAAGGTAAGTTTTCTGATTTGTTGACCAAGTGTTAGGGATTCTATAACCAACTCTACATGTCATATTTTAATCTATGACTCATGGACTGGTCCGTGAAACTTAGTCCTCAAAATTAGCGTTGACTTACAGGCCATAAAACACTATACGGCCCGTAATCAGGTTTTCTAGAGTCCGGGCCCATTAGTTTTGATCGACCCGATCAACATATAAATAATAGTGTCAAAATATTGTGACCCAATTTTCCCCTAAATTATGAGTCAAACATGGCCAAAACCTCTACCCTACTTTTTCGATCACTTGCAAGGATCACCTAACCATTTTTCAGCAACTTTTCTGGGGGGCCTAGGGTTTCACTGTCCCATTTCCTCCTTCAATTCCTCTGATTTCATCACTCAATTTGGTAAATTTTTGGTCTCTAAAATGCCCTTTGTTTACCAATTATTATGTGATTTGGTTGAACCTAAATTGATGGGTATGGTTGTTTGAGACATAAACCCATATGTGCAAATTGTTGTGTTTGAAAGATGAAATATATGGTTGCTTGCAAATGTGTCCACAAGTTTTTAGGCTGGAAATTGGTGTTTTTGCCTTGTACTTATGTCTTGAATGATGTGTTTGAAAACTATATGATCATGCACCATTTGAATTAAATTGATTGTGTGTATTGAAAATTTGGTGTGTGATAGCAAGTGTTTGTGATTTTAATGTTAATTCATTCAAACTAGTTTGGATGGTTTAGGAAAGCATGTTACGTGATTTTCGATAGGGTATATATGGGAATTTTCATGTGGGGTGTTGGGTGTTTTGATATAAATCATATGGGGTGTATGTGTATTGCTTTGAAGGGGTTTATACTTCGTCACTATGTTGGTAAGGTGTGATTACCATCAACCATGTGAGGGGTTTATACCACACAACCACAAAGGGGCTTATACCTTGAATAGCTACCTTGGTCTCTTCTACACATATGATATTCTATATGAGTATGGATTACTTAAGAATATTTTACTTATGCATTGATTATACATGTCATATTGCTATATTATGCCTATTGCCTATTGTTATGCATATTGACTATGAATCTTATCTTTTGTTGCATTGCATCCCACATACTTAGTACATTCAAACGTACTAACACATACTCTTGCCTACATGATATCACCATGTAGGAACAATGCCCAAGTTGATCATCCTCCTTCTCTAAGTGGCAAGACAGTGCTATTCCAAGTTTGTTGGTGAGTCCTCCATTTCGGGGACTTTGGTTTATTTTTTTCCTTTTATCTATGTATTGAGACACTATCCTATGTTCTACTTGATTATGAGGGTGAGCCTGGTTACTTTGTCTTGGCCCCCGCTATGTCTATGTATATAGAGGTGTTTGTTGAACAAGTTATGTATGTATGATATGAGCTTTGACTCCTTGTCTTTGATGTTGATGTTTGCGCAAGCTATTCCTTAGCCCCTTTGCCCTTTATTCTTGTTTTATGTCTTTTAAATGCTTCCACGACGAAGGATGTGCAATGATAAGTTGAGAGGCTTGTTTGGGGTTCCTTTGGATTCCCCAGTCTCTGTGTCATGTCTAGGCCCTAGGCTTTGGTCATGACAATCTCCCCTTTAGGAGAAAACCTCCACCTTGTCATCTCTCACCAAGGTCTTCAATTCTAACAAGGAGGGGTCAAGATCTTGCTTTGGTTTTAGCTCATCAACCAAATATGATTTAGAGCTATCAACAAGCACAATACCACCATTATCAACCTCTTCCAACCAAACCCCTAATCTAGCCAACCGATGAACCTCTGTAGCTACCTCTTTTCCCCCACCATCATCATGAGCTAGGCTACTGATAGACATCCTACTCAAAGAATTAGCCACAACATTAGCCTTACAGGGGTGATAATGCACACTCATATCATAATCGTTGAGAAGCTCTAACCACCTTCGTTACCTCAAATTGAGCTCTTTTTGAGTGAACACATATTGGAGACTTTTATTATCGGTAAACATATCAACGTGCAACTTATACAAATAATGAGGTCAAATTTTCAAAGAAAATACCACGGCGGCCAATTCAAGATCTTGAGTAGGACAATTCTTTTCATGCACCTTGAGTTTTCTAGAAGCATAGGCTATCACCTTACCATTTTGCATCAAGAAACAACCCAAACCAATCCTGGAGGAATCACAATACACAACAAGCCCTTCCAACCCTTTCGGTAGAGACAATTCAAGGTTTGGAAACTCCTTTCACATTCACCGGTCAACACAAACTTAGTCATCTTGAGGGTCAACTTAGTCCTGGGAGAAGAAATAGAAGAGAATCCATTGACAAATCTTTGGTAGTAACCAACTAAGCCCATAAAGCTTCTAATATCTGACAGGGTCAAAGGTCTAGGATGATTTCTAATCACCTCTCTTTTCTTAGAATCCACCTTAATACCATCTGCCGACACCACATGACCTAGAAAAGCAACCTCTTTCTACCAAAACTCACACTTTTCATACTTGGCATACAATTTCTATTCCCTCAATCTTTGAAGCACCACCCTCAAATAACTCACATGCTCCTCCTCACTATGAGAGCAGATCAAAATATCATCAATGAAAACTACAACAAACATGGCAAGGTAGGGTTTAAAGACCCTATTTATAAAATCCATGAAGATGACTGATGCATTGGTCAACCCAAAAGACATAATCACAAATTCGTAATGCCCATACCTATTCCGGAAGGCCGTCTTGGTAATGTCACTCTTCCTCACCTTCACTTGATGATACCCGGCCCGAAGATCAATCTTAGAGAAATGACTAGCCCCTTGAAGTTCGTCAAACAAATCATCAATCCTTTGGAGAGGGTACTTATTGTTTATAGTGACCCTATTAAGTTGCCAGTAGTCAATACACATTCTAAGAGAACCATCCTTATTTTTCACCAACAACACCTGTGCGCCCTAAGGTGATTGGCTAGGGATAATAAAACCCTTATCCAACAAGTCCCTTAGTTTCTCCTTAAACTCAACAAGGGCTATACGGTAAAGGGGAATAAAAATGGGTTAAGTATCAGGGAGGAGGTCTACACTAAAGTCTATTTCCCTTTACAGAGGAACATCAGGAAGGTCATCCCAAATAGACGGGTTAGTGTGAGCTTATCCATGCGGTTATGCACTCTTTGAATAGGAATCCGTTGGGAATACATCAAGGAATTCATTAATTACCGAAACCGACTCTATAGGAAAGACTTTAGACTCAACATCTCTAACCCTCACAAGATGATAGAGATACGGCTTAGAGATCAACTTTTGGGCTTTAATGCAAGAGATAATCCTACCTTTGACCACCACATCATGACTCTCCCACTCAAGAGTTGGCTCATTTGTGAATTAGAATTTGAACCTATGAGTTCTACAATCAATAGAGGCATAATATGCATGCGACCAATATAACCCAAGAATGACATCAAAATCCACCATATCCAACTCAACAAGATCATAAGGCAATATTTTATGCAAAATGCAAGTGGGACAATTCTATAGACCTTTCTAGCAACAATAGATGAACCAATGGGAGTAGACACCTCATAAGACTCACACAATAATTCAGGATCAACAGGAAACTTTTTGGCAACAAAAGGAGTAACAAAAGAAAGAGTGGTACCCGGATCTATCAATGCATATACCTCAAAATCAAAGACTTTTAACATATTAGTGATGACATCGGGCACCTCATTAACCCCTTGCCTCTCTTGAAGAGCATAGAACCGATTGTTCCTTGGGGCACCGCCTTGTTGGCTTCTTCTCCCCAAAGGAATCACATTTGCACCCCGGCCTTATGGACGGACATCCTTACCCTTGTTTTGATTACGAGGACAATCAACCTTCTTGTGACCCACTTCTCCACAACTATAACAAACATTAGTGTCCTTCAAACATGGACCACTATGGCCTTTACCACATTTTGGACACATAGCATTCGGCACCACACCACTATCACCTTGGGCCTTTGGGTAGTCATTAGAAAACCTTCTATTAAGATCATGAGAAGACCCTTGGCCTTGATGAAACCGACCACCTTTGGGACCTTGGAACTTTCCATCAAACGGGCCCTCTTGGCCTCACCACTTCTCCTCTTTCTTAACTTTTCTCCCGCCAACTGTTCGGGATAAGTCATTAGGCGGGACAAGTCCATGTCACCAATCAACGTAATAATAGGACACTCCTCATTCACCAAATTGGACACACCCATCACAAACTTATTCATTCTAGACCTCGGGTTGGCAACCAAATGTGGAGCATATTTAATAGTTGGTTGAACTTGAGGTCATACTCCCTCACACTCACAGATACTTGCTTCAAATTCATGGACTCTATTATTTTGGCCTCCATAATCTCAAGGGGAAAGAACAACATGAGGAATGCTACCTTAAACTCCTCCCACAGAATCACATTGTTGTTCCCCTTCTCCTACTTCCATTGAGTATACCATATTTGGGGCACCCCCTCGAGTTGGTATGTTGCCAGCTCTGTCTTCTCTTCTGATCTAACACCGATATAAACAAAACTTTGTACACCTCATCAATAAATTATTTAGGGTCCTCATCCACTTTAGACTCATAGAACTTCGGAGGGTTCATCCTCATAAGGTCCCTCACCCAAGATGTTGGAGGAGTAGCATGAGGGGCTGGGGCCCCTTGATTGACTTTATTAGCCACGGCATCCCGGAGCTCTCCATGAGCAGGTTGTTCCTGGGGTGTGCGTTCTCTCCTTCCTCTTGTACTAGGCATGATAAAAAATGGAAAAGAGCATTCATTAAAGGGGAAACCTTACCTAACTTCTATAGCACCACATAGATCATAGAGAAGGGAAATATTTCCTAAAAAGTCTCATAGCCTCTTACTCGTAGTTGTGGTGCACAACACAGCCATGAATAAGACTCTAATCAACACAGTGTATTGGATGCAAAGGACCAATTATAACCTAGGGATTTGATACCAAATTTTTCACGACCCAAGCCTAAGGCCTAGACGTGACACGACGATTGGGGATCCCGAAGGAACCCTAAGCAAGCCTCTAAACATATCATTATACATCCTTGGTCGAGAAAACAATCAAAAAAAAGCAGAGAATAGAAATAAGGGTAAAAAGGGCTAAGGGAAATCTTTTATAGCATTAGAATATACAAGAGGCAAAGCTCATAGCATCATTACATAACTTGTCCAACAACACGTCTACACTTAGAATTGAGTAGGGGCCAAGAGAACTTTCTGGGCTCACGCTTATAGGCAAAACCATACAAATAGTTAATGAGAGTATTTACATATATAAGAATAAGGGATATCATCCCTGGAGTTGAGGACTCACAAAACTTACTTTCTGAACGTAGTACTAGCCACGGGGAGGATGAGGTTGATCGTGAGGAGCACCAGTTCCTACATGATAACATCATGTAGGCATAAAGTATACATTAGTATGTTTAAATATACTAATCATGTAGGTTGCAATGCAACAAGAGATAGGCAACATAATCAAAATGCATAATTAGACAATGGATGAACATTTAGCAATATGGCATGCATGAATGATGCTTGAGTAAAATATAATTATGTAGAACATACTACATGTGTAGTAAGATATCTCTTGATGGTTGTCATACCCTACTATCCATGGTGATTGAGGTATCAACCCCTCAATTTGTTGGTTGTGGTCACACCCCACCATCTATGGTGATTGAGGTATCAACCCCTCTATTTGTTGGTTGTGGTCTCACCCCACCATCCATGGTGATTGTGGTATCAACCCCTCAATTCGTTGATGGTTGTCTCACCCTACCATCAATAGTGATTGAGGTATCAACCTGTTAATTGGTTTATGGTTGTCTCATCCTACCATCCATCGTGATTGAGGTATCAATCTCTCACTCGGTTGATGGTTGTCTCACTCGACCATCCATGGTAATTGAGGTTTAGCACCCCCACAACAAGGTGTGGTCAACTTGCAACACAATATATACCACTCATGGAATCAACACATACATACCTCCTATTCATCATCATAAAGTCATTCACGTCATAGGACATAAAATGGATCATCAATAACTCAAGAACCCTAAACCAGACATTTTATCAAATACTTGGTGGTATGCTTTGATAGTGTAAAACCACTCAATTCAAGAGTGAAATTATGCAAAAAAACTTGAAGTAAATCAATCCACCAATACTTGGTAATACACTTATGCAATATACATTGAAACCTTTCATCAAATCTTAAAATAGGTACTAGATTCATAGCTCAAAACATGCTCAAACAGTTAGACATTTATGAAATCACAACATAGTTCATAGTCAATCTCATACTAAGTAAGATCCATAAGTAAATCAACTTAGAAACATGAAATTTATGTAAAAAAGAAGCTTGGGCACCATGGGTAAATGGACTCAGTGGTTGAAATCCACATACCTCAAATTTGGAGATTTACTTGATGAAGATTGGAATGGAGACTTGAAGCTTGAATGAAATCCTTAAGATCTAGAATAAATTTGGCACTTGAATTTTGGGTGAAATATTCGTCTACGTGTTCGAAAGAGTATTGGGAAATGTCTTTTATGATATGGTTTTGAAATATGACTATGTATAGGCGTTTTTACATATGAGAAGACTTAGGCCCAAGACCCAAAAGCCTTGGACTGGGATAACAAAATTAGCCAAAAATAACACTACTCCGTGCTCCGGCCACGTAGTGCATAGGGCGCAAATCAACGCTAGAAATTGCAAATTATGGAAAATGAAATTTTGATACGGTTGTTCTAAAATCGAGGTTAAACCCATTTTCCACTCAACTTTGCCCCCGATCAAGAATATGAAGTCAGATTTTTGATATCACGCACAAATTCTAAGATATATGAAAATTACGATTATGGGTACTTCCGAGGCATATTTATAAGCACTATTTTTTGGGGTCATTTCAGATATTTTTTATTATGGGTTATAATTTTGAAATATGTTAGAATTTTATGAAATATTGATTGAATATGCATGTCTATCTATCTCAAGCATATACCATGAGTTGATTTTATCTATTGAGACTATGTACGTTTTGAGCTATGAAACTATAATCTATTATGAGATTTTGGTGATGGATTTTAAGGCATTTTACATGAGGGTTTTACTACGTCTTGGTGAGTTGATTTATATTGAGTTTTCTCATACTATCTCTTTCTTAAGTTGCATGATTTTGAACTAGCATTGTAAACCCACCAACTGTTTGTTAAAATGTTTTGACAAGAATTCTCAAGTTATTGATAAACTACTATATGGTTTATAAGTGATGTAACTTTATGATGATTAAGGGATTGCATGTATGTATTGAATTCATGAAGATATCTATGATTTGACAAGTTGCATAAGTTATCTCATGTTATCATGTTATCATGTTTGGTTTACCTTAGTGAGTAGACCACACCTTGTCAAGGGGGTGTCAAGCCTAGATCACCTTGTCGAGGGGTGTGTCAAGCCTCGATTACCTTATCGAGGAGGTGTCATGCCTCATTTACTTTGTCAAGGGGTGGCAAGCCTCAGTCATTTTGTCGAGGGGATACCATGCCTCTATCACCTTGTCGAGAGGGTGCCATGCCTCAGTCACCTTGTCTAGTAGGTGCCATGCCTCGGTTGCCTTGTTGAGGGGGTGCCATGCCTCAAATTCCAAGTTGTAGTCCACTCGGCTTATGTCGATTAAGGTCCCTTCCCATACATATGTTACCTTCTATGCAAGTTGAATGTTTTATAAACATGTTTTACTTCAAGCATTGACCATGCGTGCCATATTGGGATCTCACTTATCTATTGCTGGTTAATATGCATTTTGACTATATTAGCTTATGTCTTGTTACATTGAATCCCACATACTTAGTACATTCAAATGTACTAATGCATAATTTTTGCCTACAAGATATCACTATGTAGGGACCAGAGTTCCTCTTGATCACCCTCCACGTTGCTAGTGAAATTATTCGAAGATAAGCTTGGTGAGTCCTTAAGGTCGGGGACGCTATCTACTTTCTCTTGCTATATCTAAGACTTCTTTATGTTGAACATTTGACATTATGAGGTTGAGCCCGGAAAGTGTCTTAGCGCCCGCCCTATTCTACGTTAGTGGTTTTGTTGGAATATTATGATGTATTTATGCTACAAGCTTGACTCTTATACTTTTATCATATCAAAGACTTTCCTTAGTCCCGCTTTTCCTTTTCATATTATCTCTTATTGTTGTTTACTTTGCTTTTGCAGCCAAGGATGTGTGACTGATATGTTAAGAGGTTTGTTTGGGTCCCTTTGGGTTCCATTCACCATGTCACCTAGGTCCTAGTATTGGGTCATAACAAACTTGGTTTAAAGCACTAGGTTGTTAATGATTCTCGAAATCCAATACACTATGTGGATTAGAGTATTTTTCATGGTTGTGAAGAAGGCCACAACTATTAATGGGAGGCTGTGAGGTGTTTTAGGAAATGTTTCACTTCTTCATGGTCTATATCGTGCTTTAGATGTAACTATAAGGATTTTACCTAATGAATGCTCTTTGTTCTTCTAGATCATGATGCTATAAAGAGGAAGACCAAGGAGGGGCCATGCACTCATGGGGCAACCAGCTTATCCCGCTCCCCAATCCCCTCAAGGAGAAGAAGCTTCTCAAGTTAAGTTCCCGCATTCCATCACAATGTTGGCCCATGCGATGACCAACCAAATCAATCAAGGGGCCCAAGCCCCTCATACTCCCGCTCTTGCTTCTAAGGTGAGGGATTTCACAAGAATGAACCAACCAGAGTTCCATGGGTCCAAGATGGATGAGGATCCTCAAGAATTCATAGATAAGGTGTACAAGGTGCTAACCATCATGCGGGTCAATTCGGAGTAAAAGGCGGAGTTGGCGGCCTACCAACTCAAAGGGGTGACTCAAATTTGGTTTGTGCAGTGGAAGGTAGAGAGGGGAAATCATGATGCTATTCCTTGGGAGGAGTTCAAATCTGCCTTCCTCAACCAGTTCTTTCCTATTGAGTTGATAGAGGCCAAAATGATGGAATTTATGAACCTCAAGCAAGGTTCCATGAGTGTGAGGGAGTATGCCCCCATGTTTAACAAGTTTTCCAAGTATGCTCCGCATTTGGTGGCCGATCCTAGATCAAGGATGAACAAGCTTGTGTCGGGGGTGTCCGACTTGGTAAATGAAGAATGTCATACTTCGATACTTATAAGTAATACAGACTAGTCCTGGCTCATGACATATGCCGAACAACTTTAGGGAGAGAAGCCGAGGAAGAAGAGAAGTGAGGAGTCCAAGAGAGCTTGGTTTGATGGTGGCTTCCAAGGTCAAAAGACCTCCAATGCTCTAAACAAGTGGTTGGCTATTGATGGGGTGTATAACCCAAGGTGTCAAGATTGCAATGGTGGTAGAAATAACCCCAAGTGTCTAAGGTATGGGAGGAACCACAGTGGTCCATGCTTGAGGAAAACCAATGCTTGTTATGGTTGGGGTGAAGAGGGCCACAAGCTAGTTGATTGTCCATATGCTCGAAAAAGGGGTAAAGGTGGTCGTGTTGATCAAAGGGATCGAGAAGGCCAACAAGGGAGTGAACCATGACATAATCAGTTCTATGCTCTTCAAGGGAGGCAAGGGGTGGATAAGGTTCCTGATGTTGCTACTGGTATGTTAAAGGTTTTTGATATTGATGTGCATGCTTTGATAAGTCCGGGTGCCACTATTTCTTTCATTATTCCTTTTTCTGCTAATACGCTTCATGTGTGTGTCCTGAATTGCTATGTGAAGCCTTTTGGTGTCTACTTGTCCCCCCAATTGATGAGTCTATTGTTGCTAGAAAAGTCTATAGGGGATTGGCCCATGTCATTATTGCAAAAAGTGTTGTTTTGTGATTTTTTCGAACTTGGCATGGTGGGTTTGAGTTTGTCCTTGGGGTGGATTTGTTACATGCATATCATGGTTGCAATGATTGCAGGACCCGTAGAGTTAGATTCCAATTTCTTAGTGAGTCCTTACTTGAGTAGGGGAGTTGTAAAGTAGTAGTTAAGGTAAGATTCATGTCTTATCTTAAGGGCCAACTTGATCTCTGAGAGTTTTTTACCATCTCTTAAGGGTTAGGGATGTTGAGTCTAAAATCCTTCCTATTGGGTCGGTTCCAGTAATCTATGAGTTTGTTGATGTCCATCCTTATAATTTGAATTTGTGATAATGTCTTTCGCTTGACCAATGCCTCGGCTATGTTTGTGGATCTCATGAGTAGGGTCTTTAAACCCTACCTTGATATGTGTGTGGTAGTTTGTGGATGGTATATTAACTTATTTCCTGAATGAAGAAGAGATTATGAGTCATTTGAGGTGATGTTACGAATCTTGAGGGATGAGAGCTTGTTTGTTAAATATGATAAGAGTGAATCTTAGGTAGAAAAAAGGTGGTTAGAGAAGTACATCCATTGGCTAGGTTGGGAATGGGGTTGGATGAATCTGACAATGGTAGTGCAGTGGTTTTAATAGTTTCAAATCTTCTTTGGTTGATGAGGTCAAGTTAAAGAAAGAACCTGATCCCGTCTTGCTAGAGTTGAATGCTTTGGTGGAAGATGGTGAAGTGGATGTTTTCTCCCAAGGGGGAGATGGTGTCCTTAGGTGCTACGGTAGGCTATGTATGCTTATGTTGATGATTGGATTTACTTGAAAGTCCCACCCATGAAGGGTGTGATTCGGTTTGGCAAGAAAGGGGAATTAAGTATAAGTGGGTCCTTATAGAGTGTTGAGGAGAATTGGTAAAGTTATGTATGGATTGGAATTTCCTAGGGAAATGGATATGGTTTATCTGATCTTTCATGTATCTATGTTGAGGAGATGCGTTGGTGATCCAAGTGCTATAGAACTCCTTGAGGTTGTGGGTATTGTGAAGGATAAGTTAACTTATGAGGAGGTCCTGGTGGAGATATTGGATGGATATGTGGAAGGGTTGAGGAACAAAGATGTAGCATCCGTCAAGGTTCTTTGAAGGAATCGACAAGTTGAAAGCATCACTTGGGAAGTGGGAGAAGACATGAAGAGGTGATATTCGCATCTCTTTCGCTCTATTCAAGCTTGAGATATCAAACTAAGTCCCTTCTATGATTTCAAGTCTTAAGTTTCAGCCCTCATATCATGTTGTAATGCATCATGTCTATGGTAATAAGTTTATGGCGATTTTTGACAGTCATGTCATGATTTTTGAAAATGATATTTAAATGTAATTGTTGCATTCATGTCGGGCTGAAATCTTCATGGTTAATCCTCTTATGTACATTTCTTTGACATTCGGGTGCAAATGTTCCCAAGGGGGAGATATTAAAGTGCCCCAAAAATGTACTTTGAAAATACCCATAATCATAATTTTGATATATCTAAAAATCCGTGCATGATATCGAAAATCTGACTTCATTTTATTGATCAAGGGGCAAAATTGAGTGGGAATATGGTATAACCCCGATTTTAGAAGACTTGTAGCGAAAAATGATTTTGCCCAAAATTTCAAAAAACAGTAAGGGTCCGCGATGCCTCCTCGATGCGGACACGCGCGGAGGTGTCTTTGCACTTTCTTAATTTTCTTGTTTCAGTATAAGACATCGGGGCCTTGTCCCTATGCCCATTTATGCGTAAAAATACCGATACTTAGCCATTTTTCAACTCTATATCACTCAAGACACTTTCAAAACCCTCTCCAAGACGTAACCAAACAACAACAACAACATACCCCAGTGCCTCAAAAGGCTCCCGCTCATTGCGGGGTGAGGGGGGGTCGGATGT
>JAABOM020122040.1:0-22408 GCA_011800125.2 Solanum clarkiae | reverse complement strand
AAAATACATATAATATAAATTTTATTGATGGATGATATATTTATCACACGTCTCAATAAACTTATAATAAATTGTATCTATATTTTAAACCAAACTAGCATAACGTATTTTAAAATACTTATGATGCACCTATATTGCACGTACACTTCACTTTTAGTGCACGGTACAAATTTCGTGTAGATTTACCATAGTATTGTTATGTATTATTTTTTCGATCCCATTTTAGTTGTCATGTTGCTTTTTTTGAAAGTCAATTTAACTCATTTTTAAAGTTAAATTAAAAATTTGATATTTTTAAATCAGTAATTACTTATTCACTTACCTAATTATTTTTTAAAGGACTTAGAAAAAGGAAAATAAAAGCTCATTTTGGGAAAAGCCAAGTTAATAACTATTTGTGACTATTTGGAAAAAATCTAAAGAAAAAAAATCTTATGCACAAAATCTAATATGGAAAAAAAAAGAAAAATAAAAAGTAAAGACTAAATCTTATATATTAATGACTCTTTGACCTTTTTTTCCTTCTTTTTTTGTCTTTTTATTATATATCTCTCTTTTAAAGTTCTAAGGACAGCTGCAATTTTTTGTTCTTCTTCACCGATAATACATCACCCATTAAACCTCACTCCATCCAAATAATCGACACTGACAAACATCGCTGCCATGCAACCGGCTATAACCTCTGTACTTTCACCATCAACCAGCGGCGCAACCTCGATGAGCCTCCTTCTTCCTTCGGTATCGAAAAAGAGAAGAGAAACGATGGAACTCCGATTCAATTCTTCGTTCGATCGTTAATCGGAGGAGAAACTCTAGTAATCCAAGCTCATTCTACAGACTCTGTGAAAATGATTCAATATAAAATCCGATCGATCACTGGTATACCAGAGGATCACCAATGGCTCGTTTACCAGGGAAGACAGCTGCCTCCTCGGTCCGACCAGTTATTGGAATACTTCGGGATTGAAAATGATACCACCATGCATTTACTCGGTCAAATGCAGAGTAGTACATACTACCACCACTCTTCTCAACTCGTAAACGAAATAATTTCATTCGTGCACATAGCACTGGAGGGTAAATTCATTTGCCATTTGGAATTGGAGCGTGCAACGTCCGTGCTGCTGAAGTACACAAAAATGACTCCGAATGGGAGTGTTAAAGAAGCGTACGAGCACGTCCAATTCTTCATTTCCTCGGAGGCTCCTACCGCTCTGGTAATGCTTTATACGTCTTCGGATATTGTGAAGAAAAAAATGGCAGATGAGTTAATTTGTAAATTTGTCAATTCATTTTGTACATTGGTTGGGTGGAATTTGTATACTCTTTTAGCATCAGAGTTTAGTAGGCTTCTGAATGGCTGTTGGGATTGATGATAAGTTGTATAGGTTTTACCAAAGTGGTTTATGGGTTGTATATGACTCCAATGGCACCGTTTCTCATGGCACGGTGATTCAGTTCTTTGTCCAGTTTCCCAGAGGAAAATCACTGGTTTTGTGAGCTCCTTTAATGTACATTGTGGAATTTATTCACGATACAGTCACATGGATCGCGGGAGTACCTGCAGTATAGCAGCGACTTATCTACCAGGAAAAACATCTCAAGTCAGGGCAAACCGTTGGAAGAATCTGGCATCCTACACAATACAACTATACAACTTGTAATTGGTCAAATGTTGAGTAAAGATTATCCTCACGCATGGCAGCTCATCGATGACTTAGTTTCACGACTGTTGATATTTTGAAAAGCACAGATCCTTCAACTCTTATGCATGGGCATCATATCATCAGGATGTTGAAAGAATTCCTCGAGATGATTCCAATTTATAGTGTTGCAGAATACCTCCAGATATTTGTCTCCTCATCGGCTCCTGCTGCTTTGGTAATGCTCTATACATTTTCAGATAACTCCAAAAAATATGTCGCTGATGAATCTATTCATAGATTCATCATTTGATTAAAGAATGATTTGCCTAAGCACATATACTGTGAATGTGCTCAGATGGTTTAAATTTTTGTAAACTATTGAGAGGGACTGCTGGGCTGAGGATCCCTTATATTATTTCTATCAGAGTTTTCTAAGGGATATAGTAGAGGTCATTGGGATTGCAAGGCACAAGAATGTCAGTATGGAATTGTTAGCATTGAATATAATGATGCTATTCTGTTTATACGTGAGGTGGTAGTGCCTGAGTTATCCCGTGAGTTAGAATTAATCAACACGGAATTAGCTGAGTCTACGGGATTATATTTTAACATCATTCCGCTTTAACATCGCTTTCTTTAAAAGATGAAAAGAAGAGATGTAAGGGTAAGTATATTTTTACTTGCTCGACAAGCGGAGAAAAGGTAAAGAAGAAAAAACTTTTTACTTAATAATTTTTATGAATAAAGTGATATTTCTTTTCATGAACACAAAGTGATGCTTAAATTCTAGAAATAGTGGGGTTCATGAAATGAGGAAAAAGTCATTGTGAAATTGTGGTTTTTTGCATCTGTGGGAAATTCTCTAAAAAAGAGTATTATAGGTGCATATATTTATTTTAAAATAAATCACATGTTATTTTTTGCATATGATTTGGTGAGTTTTGGCTTTAACATGTTATCAAAGAAATGATAAGGAAAAATGTTGAGTAGCCATATTGGTATGAAATATTTAGGTGATAAATTTCATTCTTGGAATGAAAAATAGCATAAAACATGTGATGAAATTTTCTTGGCAAGTCACATTATATTGAGATAATTGTGAAAGATAACTTTGTTGGTGCTAGTCTTGCTACTCATTTGATTCAATTGTATGAAATAATGTGACAAAGAAGAAAAGGAGTTTGCTAACCTAATAAAAACTATGAGATATGTGACTAACAATTTGACTTGAAATTATGTTTGCAGTAAAAGTACTTGGAAGGTACAAGTAAAATTATATGAGAAAAACTTGGTGATATTTGCGGGAATGAGAAAAGCAAATCATATCATTTGCTAACTCAACCATGGAGGTTGAAGTAAAAAAAATAACTTCAACTAGTGAAAAAGTGAATTGATTTTATTATATCAAACACTTTATTTTGAGAAATTAATTTTTTTCATTTTAATTGATTGTGACAGCGTCAATATTATTGGTAGAGTACAAAATCATTATTGTAACGATAAATTTAGATCCTTAAAGATAAAATACAATATTGTGAGATCATATTGGTCAATAGCATACCATTTGCTAACTATGTTAAATCTTGCAGATTCATAGACTAAGTCTTAACAAGATAAGGGTCTGAAGTACATCGAGGTGGATAATATTGAAGCCTATAAATCCTGAGTCATATATGAGGAAACCCAACCTAGGGACTAAAGATCTTATAACCAGGTCCGATGAGAAAAACAAATAATATGATGACTTGTTGTGAAATGCACTAATATTAATTTTACTCAATCCCTATGATGTGAGTGCATTTATCCTATAATGATTTGTGGGGGTTGAGTCTATGAACTCTTAATGAAAATTTGTATCTCGTATGAGAGGGGTGTCAAATTATAGGAGTACCCTTGACAGATTTCAACTATATGAGTGTAAAAGTAGACCGCTTTCTATGAGAATGGGTTTGTTCTAAAAAATACTCATGAAAACTAGGATAGCACAAGAACGTAATGTGCTGGCTAAAAAAGTTTATGTCAACACATTGATTATTGTGTGTAAGCAGTGATGCTTTATTTTCCTTAAGCAGTCAAAGTTCAAGTCTGAGACCGCTACTGACTCTAGAGTAAAGGTTACTGGTTTACTAAGTGAAGGTTCACTGCAGAGAACACCTTCATTATGCATAATAGTCTACCTTCAACTATATTTGTAAATAACTCTCTTATTTTAATATTAAAATGAGTGGGGGAATGTTGGTGCAAAATACATTTTAATATAAAAATATTAATTTGTATCATGAGTTAGTGGTAGAATGTGGCAATAAATTCCTATGTAACCCTATGACCTCTAACTCTTTATTTACCCATTATTCTACCTCATTATTTCTTACAACTCATGAAACCACTAACACATGTTCTACTCATTAGAGTCTTGTAACTCATGTAACCTTCAAGACATGATTCCTCTATTCATATACCTACATTACTATCTACATTAATTCTATCCAAGACAAGGATGAATTTTCACCTATAAATAGTGATGTTTCTTCCTTTGTGAAGGGTGATATGAGGAGAGAAAAAATGTAAAGTGTGAATAAAATATTATAGTATATAGTGAAGTGAGCTATAGTGAAAGAAAGAGTTGAGACAAAGAAAATATTCTAAGTCATTAACTATATTCATTATACAAAAAAGAAAATAATTTTATGTTGAAGGAAAGTATTCTTTTTGTGGAGCTTTGGACTCTTCAACTAATCCAGAGTTGTTTGAGTCATACAACGTTATTGGGCTATTGTATTTTGGAGGGGACAAGTGAAGAGATGTACTGCTGGATCAGTATAGAATATGCTGCAGTGTGCTTGAATCTCCTTAATGAGAGCAAGATATCTGTGCCTCAACCTGAATGAATTTTTATTCAATTTTGTCATTTTATTTTTAACTGTAATTTATTGTATTTGTGGTATATTATACCAACAATAAAGATTTAGTTTCATTTTCAAAACTCATACAAAGTACTGAGGATTTGAGAAATGAATTAAATGCCACGAAGGAAGATTTAAATTTATGAAATACAACCAAAGTGTGGAATTTCATTGAATTGTAGAAACGTTTTTCAAAGAGTCAGGCTTAGTGGGTCTTCTAGACAGAGTGAGACTAGTTGCTACAGGTTATACTCAAAATGGAAACATTGATTATAAGTAGACCTTTTCACTAGGCTCATTATAATTCTGGATTGTGTGTGTTCTTATAGGAATTTGGCTAGAGAGGAAATTTCATTGGAGGACATTAGGAATGCAGATCTCTACTTATACTCAAAATGGATCCTGAGCTGATGGATCAAAGATATACTAATCTTGACTTTTGCTTATTTTGCAAAGTAAGAATAACTCCTTATTTGTCACATCAATTGCTCTGCAGATAGCAAGAATGACTCGACATAATACGGTCAAAGCTTTCATAAAGTTACATTATTGAACAATAAAAAAACAGCCAATAATCACAACTGAGCAGCGATGGAAACCTCTCATTATTATTACTGCACCCAGTGTAAATATACAATCGAGAGGTAATTTTCAATAAAAGAATGTATGCGAATTAATTACATTTTTATCTAATGATACAAACTAATAATGACAATGCTACTCCACACCCGCTCAACTTAAATTCAAATATTTTCCTATTTCCATATATGTACTAACACATAAATTTTTTGTTTTTCTATATCAAGTTTTTTCCTTATTAGTATGAGTGTTTGTTATATATCGTGAGAATAAGCATAAGAAGAGAGCTTGGTTTTACATCAAAATATAATAAAAGGATAAAACTTTTATTCTTCCCAGAAGGAGGGTAATTTTAGGAGATTACTCATCATACACCTTATCATATTCTTAAGTGTCCAACTATATCTTTTTGTGAAATCTTAGCTAAATTTGATTTGAAACATTCAAAAGTAGTTGATATTCATCTCTTTTAAATCAAATTATACGTTTAAGACAGTCTTTTTGAGGATGTCCATTCGCTTTACATGATAAAATATATCATCTATCTTAAATTCATATTTCATAACATCTGGTGAAGTATTAATAGATGCTTTCTGATTTAGCTTTTAGATCATTTACCTGATTGGATGACTCTTGTATGATTCCTTAATCTTATTTATAGATAATTCATAAATATTTCACTTATTATTCATAGTGTAGTTATTTTAAAAAGTTTATTCTGAAGAAGTCATTTTTAATAACTTTGTTAAGTCTTGTTGTTACCAGTATAAACAGAAACTAAATAAAGAAGAACAACAAGGAACTTAACACAGAGATTTAACGTGAAAAAACTCCTTGCTTCAGGGAGGAACAACCACGACCTGTCCAAAAAGATTTCCAACACCCAAAATCCACTAAATGAATGAGCAAAGTAGCCAAATACAACTCACACATTTTATTTGCCTCACTGTCTCACCATTCCCACTTGCAGCCCCATCTACAAGTTATGAGCAATAAAAACCAACGCTAGTCTACACTCTCACCTCCTAGATGAAGCTAGACTACTACACCAAAGCACCTCAAGGCCTAAAAATGCCAACGAGGTCTACAACCTTCAACCAAACAGTAAAGCAATGATCAACTTTCCTTTATAGACTAGGAAGTGATCTTACAATGTTACAACACAACACAACATCCTACATAAAAGAAAACTATAGACATCTTCTATCAGGTCTCTTGAACGTAGATGCTAAGTCTTCTCAATAAGAGGCAAAAGAGAACTTTTAGAGTAATATGAATAGTCACTTTGTGAGTTTTTCAAAAGTAATATTTGTTCCTTGGAAAAGCTCCTTTTGTATTGCAATGGAGGACCCTAACGGACCGCTAGTTGTACAGTATGATGAAGGTGACAACTTTAACATCTGTATCCCACATACACACTCTGCACTTCAACCTGATCGTCGATTGGGTCCTCAAATCAGTTTGCTAATCATCAAAACATTTACTTAACATCTTCTTTTTGATAATGACAAATTGTGATCCCTTTAAAAATGATTTATGCATACAATTTTCCTCCTTTACCTGTCCAATTTTGAAAAATTGGATATTTGTAATCCATCGACAGGATGGGTTTCAAGTAGAAAAAACAAAGTATTTTCTAAAACATTTTCACCCACGAAAAATGGCCTGTGACTGATCCTGAAAGGGAATGAATGGTAAGAATAGCAATCTGTTCCCCTTGACAACCTACCCCAGTCCCCCTGAATGTATGATGCCCTTAACAACCTGTTCCCCTTGAATGTATTACCCTTATTAAGCTATTTTCCCCCTGTGGCATCATTATAAACATACACAGTAAACCAAGATAAGAGCCACAAGTAAGAAATTCCGAGTACATGAGATAACAAAAATGAGCAAAAACATAGAAAGTAAAGATTATGAACAATGTAAGAGAATCAGAACAAGTGATCATTTCATTAAAGTTAGCATTCGAAGTGTAGCAAAAACATGATAAAGACTAATCCAGGAATGGGTTACAAAAACAAGGTGGTAATAAAAAGAAGATAACATGGGATAGACAAGCTAAGAACTAAACAGCCTAAGGGCCAGAGGGTTTGGAGGCAAAGGACTGAAGGAGCAGGGTTATACGAGCATTGGAGTCTTGATGTGCCTGAAAGAGCTACTGGGTGAGAGACTTGATCTCCAGGGCCTGCTTTGCATTCTCTTCTTTCAACTTAGCCAATTCCTCGAAAACAGGTCCCTTAGCAATACCCTGAGTTACTTGTGCCTTTAGGGTCACCATTTTAGCATCTTTAGCTGCTAATGCAGTTGTTAACTCCTCCACCTAGTCCTTGAGAGTTTATTGCTGAGCAATTAATGCTGACATTTGAGACTTCCTGATCCCATCCTTGACCTTACTACATTCACACTCAACCAAAGTAGTCTAAGAGAAGGCTTGCTTAATGGTACCAGGTACTCCCCTCCTCAGCCTCACCCTAAAGTATTCAAACACATGGTTACAGAGATAGCCATAAGCAAGGCCATGCTTTCATCCTTTATTGTCATGACTTTGGTCATATATTCTATCATTAATGCAGGAAGATTGATTGCTTTTAGTGTGCTAAGGGCCTCCATGAGATAGAGATCAACCATGGTGGCAATGGTGCAGTTCTTTGTCATAGGTAGAAGGACCTTGTTAACAAAATCAAAAGAGTTGATATTGTCCCTTCAGGAATTTCTTAGATACAACAGAGGTACTAAAATTAGGCACCTTCCCAGCCTCAAGCAAGAAGCCCTCAGCAGGGGACCTGTCAACCACACTTCGGATCCTCTCCTTCTTAATCTTTAAGATGATCTCTAGGACCTCCTCATCTACCCTGAAAGAAATATTCCCAACAGATGTCAGAAGCCCCTCATCCTCCTGAATTTCCAAATTGTACTAAAATTGATGAACTTCCCACTCATGAATAGTGGGAATATGCCACTCAAATAAGTGGTCCCAACCTTGCAGGGAAACAACATCGACTAGGTCCCTCATACCTAGCCTTCCCCGAGCATGAGTTCAAACACTCACACCCTTAGAACCTTATGTTTTTCTAGCACTTAATCCTTTCTTCCATAGTCAACACCCTTTCTGCCCTTTCCCTCTTCACTTGTGAGCCTGGTCTCTGAGTGGAAAAGGATCACTCCATTTGGACTTCCCGTCATCCTTCTTCTGAGTCTCGTTTTTCTTAGAGCCTTCAATTCCCTTAGAGGAGGATTTCGTTATCTCTGTTATGTGAGTTGAGACAAACTAGGTCCTCATCTGACTCGGTCTCACTATTTTCTTCCTCAGCCTCCATGTCAACAAATTTATCACTAGGCACCTCCTCTTTGTCCACCACTGTTGTACTTCACAACTTTCTCTTTTTAGCATCCTTAGATTTACTTGCTGCCTAGCAACACTCAACAATTTCCTATGAGTACCCCTTGTGGGATATGTCCTAGTGACTGCTGGAGCATCCTCACTTGCCTTCTCTTTTCCCTTTCCTGTGACACACTAGTCCCTTACTGAAGCAGGATCAGAAGGGACAATAGGCTTCTTGATTTTCCAGATCAGAGGAATATTTTCTTCATCATCATCTTGGTCCCCTTCAATATTCTCAACAACAGTCAATAGTCTTACTTCACTCATAGGCGTTTGATCGGACTTGGGATTACCTAGTGCCAAATGAAGACCAGGGGATCTATCCTCCTCCCTACTAAAGACCTCATGTTTCTTAAGCTCAATCAGACCCTTGGCCACCCATTCCGGTCCCTTAGCAAAAACGTTCGACTCTGTTCCCTTGTCAACAGTCAGGTCCCCATCAAAATGTATCTCAGACATGGAGGATGAAGTGGACCCAATTGAGATGAGGTACGCTGTTCTTCAGCATATGCAGTAGCAGCACAGGATGGTAGTTCTTTGGTAGCAAAAAAAGAGATCTAAGGGAGTGATCCTGACCTATAACAGAATGAGATTGTTCATTTTTCACGAGGGAAGGAGGTGTGGGAGAAGAATGGGAAACACTGTGAGTCAGAGGTTGCAACTCCTTAGGTTTGGGAGGAGTATGAATGGGTGTGGAAGGTGGAGTAGCAATTTTGTGGTACATGGGTGACTCATTACTAGAGGACATCTGTTTTTCTGAGATTGGTAAGGATTGAGACATTTTTAAAAGCCAAACAAATGAAAAAACAAGAGAAGAGTTGAAGAAAAAAAGAAGAATATGGCAGATTTGAAGCAAAAGACGAGAGAAAAAATGAGGGATTCAAGGTAATAAATAAGGGTGGGAAGAGGCATCTGGTCCCTGATTGGTCGCAATGCTTCGGGTAATAGGACGAAAGGATGTCAGTTGAGAAAAGCTAAATCAATGTGATAGGTCCTGAAGAGTCTCATAAATGATACAATATTATGCAAGGAATACTAACCTCATTGGGAATCAGGTCCCTGATTATTAGATACTTAAATGAATCTCTTTCAAAGTTATATCTTCAAATCCTATCTGCTGATTCTGCGAACATGCAATATACATATAAGAATTCAATTTATTGTGAATAATTACTTGTTACCTGCATAGGAATTTTAGCCAAAGACAAAGAGAATATCAATGTCATAGAGATAGAGTGCTTTTATTTGATTAAGCCTAGCCTTATGCAGTTGTGCTCAAACTGATCCTTGTATAGAGGTTTAGTGAAAATGTCTACAATCTGATCCTCAGTGCTGCAAAACTTCATACAGATATTTCCCTTCTCAACCTGGTCCCTAAGAAAGTGATGTTTCACATCAATATGCTTTGTTCTTTTGTGCTGGACAGGATTTTAGCCTTGTTCAGAGCACTGGTTATCACACATCAAGGGTATTGTATTAGTCAATACTCCAAAGTCCTTGAGTTGTTGTTTGATCTAAAGCAATTGGGAGCAACAAGATGCAACAGCTACATATTCAGCCTCAACAGTGGACAATTGTTTCATGGTACGCCAGGAGATCAGTGAAGAGCCAAGGAAATGATCCATCCCAAAAGTGCTTTTTTGATCAACCAGGTACCTAATAAAGTCTACATCAGCATACCCTACCAAATCAAAAGAGTCTCTAGTGGGATAGAACAAAGCCAAGCTTACAGTACCCTTGAGATATATACGAATCCTCTTTGTGGCCTTCAAATGAGACTCCTTTGGGTAAGCTTGAAATTTAGCACACATACCAACACTAAAAACTATGTCTAGTCTGTAGGTAGGCAGATACAGTAGTGACCCAATAATTCCCCTATACATGGTTGCATTCACTTAGGACCAAGTTCATCAGCATCCAATTTAGAACTGAGGAGTATCAATTGGTTTAGCATCCATCATTTGGTATTTGTTTTGCAGGTCCCAAATGTAATTCTCTTAACTTATGAAAGTACCATTTGGAGTCTGCTTGATCTATAATCCAAGAAAGAAACTGAGCTCACCTATCATACTCATCTTGAATTCACTGCACATCAGGTCCCCAAATTCTTGATAGAGAGAATTTATAGTTGCACAAAAATGATATAATCAACATACACTTGTACAATTAGTAGGTTCTTCCCTCTGGTTTTCAAGAATAGAGTGTTATCTATTTCACCCCTCTTGTATCCATGACTAAGCAGAAAACTAGACAATCTCTCATCCTAGGCCTTTGGAGCCTGTTTTAAGCTATACAGAGCCTTGTCCAATTTCATCACACGGTCTGAAAATTCAACATTCTCAAAGCCTGGTGGTTTCTTCACAAAGACCTCCTCCTTAAGGTAGCCATTGAGAAATACACTCTTCACATCCATTTGAAACAATTTAAACTCCGTGTAAGTGGAAAAAATAATAAGAATCCTGATGGCTTTCATTTTGGCAATTAGAGCAAATGTTTCATCATAATCAATATCCTCCTGATGGCTTTCATTTTGGCAATTAGAGCAAATGTTTCATCATAATCAATATCCTCTTTTTGATTGAATCCTTGAACCACCCATCTGGACTTGTTTCTTGTGATAGTGCCATTTTCATCTAGCTTATTTCTGAACACCCACCTGCTCCCTATCACAGATCTATTAGAGAGCCTTGGGACAAATGCCAAACTTTACTTCTCTTAAATTGGAGCAGCTCTTCATGCATGGAATTCACTAATTGGCATCCTTGAGAGCTTTCTTGACATTTTTTGGTTCAGTAGAGAAAGGAAATGCGACAAATGACATTAGATTTCTAGTCTTGGACCTAGTTTGGATTCCAAAGTCCAGAGAAGAGACTAGATTGTCCATTGGATGGGAGGACTGATACTTCCATCTGAACCCCCTTCCTGTAGGCTGAATCTGACTCCTTGTAGCATCAGGACTATCTTCATTTTTTCGTTGAACAGTGTCCAATGTTTGATCATGACTATCACCAGCTTTCTCAGGTTCTCTGGAAGACGTACTAGGTCCCTTTGTGAACTCCCCCTCAGCATCTCCATCATCATTCATATCACCATTGTGAGGAGCAATATCAGTTGAGAGATTATTGATCAGACTGTCTTTTTGAAGTTAAAGTAACTCTTTCAGATTAGAATCATCTTTGTCATGATGGTTTTCCATGTTTCCAGATTCATCAAAAATGACATGCACACTTTCTTCAACACAAAAAATACTCTATAAGATTTGTTGTTGGTAGAGTATCCAACAAAAACACCCTTGTCACTTTTTGAGTCAAACTTTCTAACATCTTCCTGCCATTTATGAGCACAAAGCACTTACATCCAAAAGCCCACAGATGACAGGTACTAGGTTTTCTTCCAAACAAGAGTTCACAAGGGGTCTTGTTTTTAAGAGACCTGATTAGACACCTTTTGGTTACATAACAAGCATAGTTGACAGCTTCAGCCCAAAAATTTTTAGCCAAACCAGATTCTATCAACACTTTCCTTCCAATTTCCACCAGTGTTGTACTTTTACTTTCCACAACTCCATTTTGTTGTGGAGTCCTAGGAGTTGAAAAATTATGGTGGATTCCTTCATCAGCATAAAAACCATCAAGCTTGGAATTCTCAATCTCTATTCCATGATCAGACTTGATCCCTGCTACCTTGTTTCCAAATTGATTTTGGACCTACTTGATGAGAGTAATTAGTAACTTAACATCTTCATCTTTAGACCTCAAAAACTTCACCCAAGCGTACTTGAATAGTCATCAACAACCACTAAAATGTACTTCTTGCCATCACAACTTAGAACCTTAATTGGACCATAGAGATTAACATGAATAAGATCAATAGGCCTGGTGGTACTGACCTCATTTTTGGATTTGAATGAGCTCCTTGACTGCTTCCTTTTTGCACAAGCTGCAGACACCTCGACATTACTGAAGTGAATCTCTGACAGTCCTCGAACAAAGTCCTTGGAAATGAGTTTATTCAGCAAAGATAGACCGACATGACCTAATCTTCTATGCCATAAATCACTAGATTCATTTTGTACTTTGAGACAAGTAAGATTGTCTTCTTCGTAGTTCTGAGATCATCCACATACATATTTCTATGCCTTTTGGCTGTGAGGATCATTTCTTTGGTCAACAAGTTAGTTACAATGCACTTGTCGGATAAGAATTGCACCGCATTCCCTTTTTCACAAATTTTAGATATATTAAGAAGACTGTACTTCAAACCATGAACATAGTACACATCTTCAATAGCTTTCTCAAAACTCTTTCCAATTTGTCAATTCCCATAATGTCGCTTTCTTACCATCACCAAATGACACACTACTACCTTGAACTTCTTTCAAAGAGAGAAAGTTTTTAGTCCCTCCATTCATATGCTTGGAGTATCCACTATTCATGAACCAGCATTGACCGCTTTCTCCAGACTATTTTTGCACAAGGCTTATTTGTTAGTTTTGGGAACCCACTTTAGTTTGAGTTCTCAGTAATGAGATAAAGGCATAATCAAAATTTTCTTGATCCAAGCAGACAGTTGTCTGTTACTCCGTTTTGATTTGGGACCTAGTCCCTCAATCCCTCTCTTACTTCTAGAGTAATTAGAATGTTATGTTTTTAGAGTTCTTTTAAGAACTTCACAACTGCATTTTAAGTGACCATTTCTTCCACAGTGTAAGCACAATAAGTTGTCAGCAAGAGAAACATATTTTGCTGTGGGGATTATAAGGGGGATCAATATTGAGCTCATATCCTAGTACCCTTTTTTCATGTCCCCTGTGGTTAGGCTCATCCCCCGACAACTTGGATGAAGTAGTCCAGTACAAGTATTTTTTCAGATCATCCTTGACCTTGATCCCGGTCTGAAATGCCCCTCATGTGCTTTACAATACCCCATAATAGTAATTTCCATATATCTCAAAATCCATGCGTGATTTAAAAAATATGACTTCATATTCTTGATCAGGGGAAAAAATTGAGTGGGAAATGAGTATAAGCCGAATTTTAGAAGACCCATAGTGAAAAATAATTTTTGCTAATTTTCGAATTCCAATGGCTGTCTGCGCCCTAGTTGCGACGGGCCAGTGGTGCAGACTATTGTAGTTTGTGGTCCATGTGGCACTAGGGGCGCGAATCAATGGGGTCATAGCCCCCCGCCCACCTAAACATGAAATCTCCCATACTTCACAATTTTTTTAACTCTATAACTCACAAAACTCTCTCTAAAACTTGTCTATGACTCTATCAATTCTCTCATCCAAATCTAAGGATTTCAAGCTCAATTTTGGGACTCAAGGACTTATTCAATCTCTAAGTCTACTTCAAGCTCATTTCAAGGAATTCAAGGTTTAAGGTATGTTAGCTTTCATCCATGGGTCCTTTCACCCATGGAGCACAACCTTCTCTTTTTATAAAATTTGTATGGTTTCAAGTTGTATTACCTATAGGTATCCATTATTATGAAATATGAATATAAATCATGATGGGGTCTTAAAAAGTATTGATTGATTATGCATGAATGTCTATTACAAGCTTGTTCCATGAATTGATTTTTCTATTGAGACTATGCATGTTTTGAGCTATGAAACTATGAACTATTATGAGCTTTTGTGATGGATTTCAAGGTACTCTACATGATGGTTTTACTATATGTTGGTGGGTTGATATGCATTAAGTTTACTCATATTATTTCACTCTTCAATCACATGATTTTGAATAAGTATCATGAACCCATCATGTGTTTTATAAAATGACGTGACAAAAATCTCATGTTATTGATGATTTATTACATGATTTACAAGTTAAGTAACTTCATGATGATTATCCCTATTTCAAGATTCTTACCTCTTGTGAGCCATTCATGTTAGAGCAAGGAATCATGTATAATTATTATCTACTCTAATGTTCAAGTTAGTCTCACTAGTGGAGGTCAAGCATATTTATGAGCTACTAATGTCATGTTACCGCGTTTCTTACAAGTTATTCAAGCTACGACTATTTCAAGTATTCCGTGGAGATAGACTTAGTATCGATTGAGGCTTAAGATAGGGGCTCGACTCAAGAGGTCCTTATAGAAAGTCTTTATTCTTTAAGCTATGTACCACATAGGATATGATATCCCTTTTATGGTTTCTAGTGGATCCATCTAGTTACACCACACTTTCTCGGGGGGAGGGGAGAAGGGGGGTGATATGCCTTGATCACCTTATCGGGGGGTGGGGGTGGGGGTGACATTCCTTTGATTATTCAAATTATCATGTATGATTTAGCTTGGCAAGTAGAACACACCTTGTCAAGGCGGTGACATAACTTTATCACCTTATCGAGGGGGTAACATGCCTCGATCACCTTACCAAGGGAGTGACATGCCTTGGATTCCAAGTAGTAGCTTGCTTGGTCTATCTCAGTTAAGGTCTCTTCCCACACATGTATTATGTATTATGCAAGTTGAATGTTTTACAAGTATATTTTACTACAAGCAATGATTATGAATGTCATGTGGAGATTGTATATCCATTGCTTATGATTATGCATTTTTAATATATTGCCTTATGTCTTTGTTGCATTGTATTCCACATACTTAGTACATTCAAATGTACTAACACATACTCTATGCCTACATGATATAACCATGTAGGAATCAGAGCTCCTTTTGATCATCATCCTCCACGTGCCTAGTTCGATTCTCGGAGAAAACTTTGGTGTGTCCTTAATTCCAAGGACAATATCTACTTACTTCCCGTCATGTAGAGACTCCTTCTTATGTTTAATACTTATTATTATTAGGGTGAGCCTGGGAAGTGTCTTGGCCGCCGTTGCAATCTAAGTTAGAGGGGTTGTTGGACACTATGATCTATTTATGCTATGAGCTTGACTCTTTTATGTTTTTCTGATTATCAAAGACTTCGTTTAGTGCCACTTCACTTTTTAATTATATCACTTGTTGATTTTTATTTGCTTCCATGACCAATGATGTGTGAATGATATGCTCAGAGGCTCGTTTTGGGTCCCTTCGGGTTCCCCATTTGCCGAGATACGTGTAGGCCCCAGGCTTGGGTCATGACAAGCTTGGTATCAGAGAACTAGGTTGTTAATGGTCCTCAAACATCCAACATATTACGACGACTAGAGTCTTACTCATGGTTGTGAAGTGCGCCACATCTATGAATGGAGGCTACAAAGCGTTTTAGGAAATTTTTGACTTCTTCATGGTCTATATCATGCTTTAGGTGTAACTATAAGGCTTTTCCTCTAACAAATGCTCTTGTTTCTTCTAGATCATGATGATTCAAAGGGAAAGAATAAGGAGAGCCCGTTCCTCCGAGGAGCAACTAGCCCCTCCCACTCCTCAAGCTCCTCAAGATGGAGGGGTAGCCCAAGAAGAGTTTCGGGATGCCATCACAATGTTGCCCATGTTATGACCAACCAAATGAACTAAGGGGCCCAAGCCTATTATGCTCCCACACTGGCCTCAAGGGTGAGGGATTTCACAAGAATGAATCCATCAGAGTTCCATGGATATAAGCCGGAAGAGGATCCCCAGGAGTTCATCGATGAGGTGTATAAAGTGCTATCTATCATGAGGGTCAATTCATAGGAGAAAGAGGAGTTAGTGGCCTACCAACTCAAAGGTGTGGCCAAAAATTGTTTTACCCAATGGAAATTGGAGAGGATAGATGATGATGCTATTCATTGGGAGGAGTTCAAAGCCGCATTCTTGCCAATCTTTTCTTTCATCTTGGGGGAGATACAAACGGGAGGAGCTAATTCAAACCTGGTTCTTTCTTATCTAGCTAAGGAAGGCTAAGATGATGGCGTTTATGGACCTCAAGCAAGGTTCCATGAGTGTAAGGGAGTATGCGCTTAAGTTCAACAAGCTTTCTAAGTATGCTCTACATTTGGTGGCTGACCCTAGAGCTAGAATGAACAAATTTGTGTCAGGGGTGTCCAACTTGGTTAATGAAGAGTTTCGTACCACCATTCTAGTGAATAATATGGATTTGTCACTGCTCATGACATATGTCGAACAACTAGAGGGGGAAAAGCTTAGAAAAAGAAGAAGTGGTGAGCCCAAGAGGGCTCGATTTGAAGGTAGTTTCCAAGGTTCCAAGGGAGGCTTACTTTCTCAAGGCCACAAGTTCAAAGGACAAGGGTCTTCCATTGCTCCTAATAAGAGATTTCCTAATGATAATCCAAGGTTCTAACATGGTGGTGGAGTGTCTAACCCTAAGTGCCAAAGATATTATAGGAACCATAGTGGCCCATGTTTGAGAAATTCTAATGCTTGCTATGGTTGTGGTGAAGTGGGTTACAAGGTTGTTGATTATCCTCATGCTCAAAACAAAGGTAGAGATGGTCGTCCTCAAGGACAAGGTGCTAATGCAGGTCCAAGGGCAAAGGGAGGCCAACAAGGGGATGCTCCAAGGAAAAATAGGTTCTATGCTCTCCAAGGAAGGCAAGGTGTGGATAAGGTGCCTGATGTTGTCACTGGTATGTTAAAGGTTCTTTATTATGATGTGTATGCATTGATAGATCTGGGTGCCGCTCTTTCTTTCATTACTCTTATTGTTGCCAAAAAGCTTCATGTAAATCCTAAATTGTTATGTGAACCTTATGAAATGTCAACCCCCGTTGGTGAGTCTATTGTTGCTAAAAGTGTCTATAGAAATTGTCTCATGTTCATATTGCATAAAGTCTTGCCTTGTGATTTTGTTGAATTGAATATGATGGATTTTGATATCATTCTTGGGATAGATTAGTTACATGCAGATTATGCCTCCATTGATTGTATAACCTGTACAGTTAAATTCCACTTCCCTAAAGAGTCCGTCTTTGAGTGGGAAAGTCATGATGTGGTGGTCAAGGGTAGATTCATTTCTTGTCTTAAAGCCTCAAAGTTCATTTCGAAGGGTTGCCTTTCTCATCTTGCAAGGTTAGGTATGTTGAGTCCAAAGTCCTTCCTATTGAGTTAATTTCGGTGGTCAATGAATTTCTTGATGTCTTTCCCGATGAGCTTCCCAGTGTTCCTCCCAAAAGAAAAATAGAATTTGGTATAGAATTCCTTCCCGATACACAGCCCATTTCCATTCCCCCATACCATATGGCCATGGTAGAATTGAAGGAGTTGAAGGATCAATTGAGGGACTTGTTGGAAAAGGGTTTCATAAGGCCTAGTAAGTCACCTTGGGTGCACCGGTATTATTTGTGAAGAAAAAGGATGGTTTTCTGAGAATGTGCATTGATTACCGACAACTTAATAGGGTTACCATAAAGAACAAATACTCTCTACCAAAAATTGATGAATTTTTTTATCAACTACAAGGGGCTAGTCACTTTTCTAAGATTAATCTTCTGTCTGGATACCACCAAGTGAAGGTGGGGGAGTGTGATATTCCCAAGATGACTTTTCGGACTAGGTATGGGCACTTTGAATTTTTGGTTATGTCTTTTGGATTGACTAATGCGCCGGGTATATTTATGCATCTCATGAATAGGGTCTTTATATCCTACCTTGACATGTTTGCGGTGTCTTTATTGATGATATATTGATTTATTCTCGGAGTGAGGAGGAGCATGTGAATCACTTGAGGCTGGTGTTGCAAATAAAAAGGGATGAGAGGTTGTTTGCTAAATATGAAAAATGTGAATTTTTTTTTGAAAGAGGTTGCTTTTCTAGGGCATGTGGTGTCGGGTGATGGTATTAAGGTGGATCCTAAGAAGATAAAGGTGATAAGAAATTGTCCTAGACCCTTGACTACGTTAGATATTAGGAGTTTCTTGGGTTTGGCAGGTTACTATCGGAGGTTTGTGAATAGCTTTTCTTCTACTGCTTCTCCTATGACAAAGTTGACCCAAAAGAAGGAAATATTAGTGTGGACCGATGAGTGTGAAAAGTGTTTCTAAACTTTGAAAGATAAGCTTGTCTCCGCTCCTACTGTGGCTCTACCGGAAGGGTTGGAAGGGTTTGTGGTATACACAAGAATTGGTTTGTGGTGTGTTTTGATGCAAAATGGCAAGGTGAATACATATGCCTCTAGACAACTTAAGGTGCACGCGCGAAATTATCCCACCCATGATCTTGAATTGGCGTCCATGGTGTTTTCTTTGAAAATCTTGCATCAATATTTGTATAGGGTTCATGGATGTGTTTACCAACCACAAGAGTCTCTAATATGTGTTCACACAAAAAGATCTTAACTTGAGACAAAGAAGGTGGTTAGAGCTCCTTAAAGATTATGATAGGAGTGTGCATTATCTTCCCGACAAAGCTAATATTATGGTCGATGTTCTAAGTTGTATGTCCATTGGTAGTCTAGCTCATATTGATGATGGTGGCAAAGAGGATGCTAGAGAAGTTCACCTATTAGCTAAGTTGGGGGTTAGGTTGGATGAAGTTGAAAAATGGTGGTGTAGTAGTTGTTGATAGTACTAAATCTTCTTTGATTGAGGAAGTAATGTCAAAACAATATCTTGACCTTGCATTGCTAGAGTTAAACACCTTGGTGAAGGATGTTAAAGAGGAGGTTTTCTCCCAAGGGGGAGATAGTGCGCTTAGGTACCAAGATAGGTTGTGTGTGCCTAATGTAGATGACTTAAGGGAGTTAATCTTGAAGGAGGCTCATAATTTATCCTATTCTATTCAACCCCATTCTACAAAGATGTATAGAGACTTGAGGGAGGTGTATCGGTAGGGTGGTATAAAGTGAGATATTGAATCTGTATCCTAATGTCACAATTTCAAACAAGTGAAAGCCGAACATCAAAGGCCGGATGGCCTAGCCTAAGACATAGAAATTCCTACTTGGAAGTGGGAAAAGATAAACGTGGATTTTATGGTTGGGTTGCCTAAGACTAGGAAACACTTTGACTCTATGTGGGTTGTTGTGTATAGAATAACAAAGTCGGCTCATTTTCTACCGGCCAAAACCACTTATGGTGCCGAAGATTATGCTGAGTTGTATATTCATGAGTCAGTGAGGTTGCATGGGGTGCTCAATTTACTTCTCAGTTTTGGAGATCATTCCAAAGAGGTCTTAGTACCAAGGTCAAGCATAGCACGACTTTTCATTCTCACACGGATGTCCAAGCGAAAGGACTATCCAAACACTTGAGAATATACTTAGAGCTTGTGTTTTGGAGTTTAAGAGTAGTTGGGATGAACATCTTCCACTTATTGAGTTTGCTTACAATAATAGCTACCACTCAAGCATTGGTGTGGCCCCCCTTTGAAGATTTATGTGGTAGGCATTATAGATCTCTGGTTGGGTAGTTTGATGTGGGGGAGATGATATTGCTAGGTTTGGATTTGGTTATGGAAGCTTTGTCGAAGGTGAGGTTGATAAGGAAAAAATTGAAAACAACTCAAAATAGACAAAATTCCTACACAAATGTGAGAAGAAGAGATCTTGAGTTTAAGGTTGGTGATTGGGTTTACTTGAAAGTAAGAGTCCGGATAACCGAGGTGAGTGTTTGTACTCATCAAACCATGTGAGGGTTTGTATTTCGCCGCCATGGTGATAAGGTGTCATTATCATCAAATATGTGAGGGATTTATACCACACTAATAGTGTGATGGGGTGAGATCATCATCAACTGACCAAGGTATTTATACTTTGAAAATCTAGTTTGGTCTATTCTTTACAAATGATATACTATATGATCATGAGCTACTTAAGCATGTTTTATTTCAGAATTAAGCATACATGCCATAATATTATATGATGTCTATTTCCTGTTGTTATGCAAGTTGATTAAGATGTCTATCTCTTGTTGCATTACATTCTATATACATAGTACATTCAAACGTACTAACGTGTACTCTTGCCTATATGGTATCACCATGTAGGAACCGGTGTCCAAGTTGATCATCATCCTCCTCCACATGGTTAGTCGGTGCTATTCAAGCAAAGTTGGTGAGTCCTCTATTTCGGGGATCTTGGCCTATGTTCTATTGCCTTGTATTGAGACACTTTACTTTATGTTCTGTTTGACTATGAGGGTGAGCTCGGTTGGTTTGTCTTGGCCCCCACTCTTATCTATGTATTAGAGGTGTTTGTTGGACATATTATGTATCTATGATATGTGTTTGACTCTTGTTTCTTGTTTATGATAATCTATCCCTTAGCCCCTTGATCCTATTCTTATGTTATGTCTTTTATATGTTTCTGTGACCAATGACGTGTAATGATAAGTTAAGAGGCTTGTTTGGGGTCCCTTCGTGTTCCCCATTCGCCGTGTCATGTCTAGGCCCTCGGCTTGGGTAGTGACAGATTCCTCCCACATTTTAGGCACCTAGGATGAGTCGTCCCACCCTTGCCATCGGGCTTAGCATATGGAAGCCTATCTTCAAACTGAGCCTTTCTTCTCCCTTCCTTTCAGTCACCGGGAAATCGCTCATCTTATGGCCAATATCACCACACTTGAAACAACCTTCGGTGCCCACCAAACACCTTTCTTGAATTCTTGCCACACCATTGACAAGTGGCAAAAGGGATTCTTTTCTTCTTGTACTTGGGAAATGATAGACTAGTAGAAGATGAGACACCATCAACTCGGGCCCTCTTAGCCTTCCTCTCCCTCCTCTTATCCCTTGAAGTTTCAGGGGCACCCACTTGTTGATTGAGTTGAGCGGTTAAAACCTTAGCCAATAGTCATATAGCATTACGAACCTCCACATTTGATATGTCACCATTGGGAAGTTGGCGCTCAAGTTAGAGATGGTTACCATCCTGCCCACCATTCTGAATAGCTTAAGACATATTCTGAAATGTAATGTTTAGGGATTAGTAATAAGTCTTAGGGGACTTAGCTCTACCGAACGATATAGATCATGAAGAAGTGAAATATTTCCTAAAACGCCTCATAGCTTCCCACTCATAATTGTTGTGCACTTCATGACCATGGATAAGACTCTAATCAATCTGATGTGTCGGATTTCTGAGGACCATTAACAAACTAGTGTTATGATACAAAGCTTGTCACAACCCAAGCCTAAGGCCTAGACGTGACACGGCGAATGGGGAACCTGAAGGGGTCCCAAACAAGCCTCTTAGAATATCAATCACACATCCTTGGCCATGGAAGCAAAATAAGCATCACAAGTTATAATAAAAGAGAAGCGGGACTAAGGTAAGTCTTCATATTCATAAAAGCAATAAAGGAGTCAAGCTCATAGCATAATACATCATAGTATCCAACAACGCCTCTACCTTAGAATGGACCAAGGGCCAAGACACTTCCTAGGATCACCCTCATAACAATAAGTATTCAACATAAGAAGAAGTCCCAATATAACATGAATTAAATAGATATTGTCCTCAGAATTGAGGACTCACCAAAGCTTTCTCCGAGAATTGAACTAGCCACATGGAGGAGGATGATCGAAAGGAGCTTTGGTTCCTACATGGTGATATTATGTAGACATAGAGTATGCGTTATTACATTTGAATGTACTAAGTATAGGAGATGGAATGCAACAAAGACCTAAGCTAATATATTCAAAATGCATAGTCATAAGTAATAGATATATAATCTCGACATGGCATGCATCATCAATGCTTGCAATAAAACATGTTTGTAAAACATTTAACTTGCATAATACATAATACATGTGTGGGAAGAGACCTTGGCCGACATAGAAAAAGGGAGATACTATTTGGAATCAAAGGCATGCCACCCCCTTGGCAAGGTGATCGAGGCATGTCACCCCCTCAACAAGGAGATCGAGGCATGTCATCCCATTGACAAGGTATGGTCTACTTGCCAAGGTAAACTATACATGATAATATGAAATAATCCAAGACATGTCACCCCCCTCGAAAAGGTGATCGGGGAATGTCAAGCCCCTCCCCCCCCCTTCCCCCC
>JAABOM020122030.1:0-22409 GCA_011800125.2 Solanum clarkiae | reverse complement strand
TTGAAGGCTAAAAACTGAAAATTTGCATTTTGTGCTCATCTTGAGTTTTTCAGTGTCAGAATGTGATTTTGTCAAAATGTGATTTTGTCAATGCATCAACTTCTAAATATCAAATCTGGTCTAGGAGAACTTACAAAACTGAGTTCAAAGTTTAAAAAGAGATTTTAGATCCAAATTTGCATTTTCAGTTCATTTGGGATCATAGTTCGACCTTGGTCAACATTCAAAGTGAAACACCCCAGAAATGTGCCTTGAAAATGCCCATAAATGTAATTTCTATATATCTCAAAATCCGTGCGTGATATCAAAAATCTAACTTCATATTCTTGATCAGGGGAAAAATTGAGTGGGTGATGGGTATAACCCTGATTTTTGAAGACCCGCAACGAAAAAAGATTTTCACATAACTTTCAAAAATAGTAGGCATCCGTGATGCCACCGCGATGCGGACCCAGTGCAGAGGAGTGTTTGCACTTCCTTAATTTTTCCTGTTTGGCTTAATACATTGGGGTCTATACCCTATGCCCACATATGCGTGAAAATAGTTAAACTTAGGCATTTTTCAACTCTATATCACTCAAGACCCTCTCGAAACCCTCTCTAACACGTAACCAAATATTTCATCTAAATTCAAGTGTCTCATGCTTAATTCTGGATCTCAACAACTCCATTCAAGCTTCAAGTTTCCTTCACATCTACATCAAGAAAACCCAAGTTTAAGATATGTGGGTTTTAACCATTGGATCCTTTCACCCATGGTGCCCAACCTTCCATTTAATGAAAGATTGCATGTTTTCAAGTTCTATTACTTATGAGTATTACTTATTATGGATTATGATTATAAAATACATCGGGTTTTATGAAGTCTTGATCGAAATGGTTTGTTTATCGTGACTATGCATGTTTTGGGCTATGCAACTATGATATATTAAGAGACTTGACGACGGATTTAAATGTATCTTATATGAGGGTTTTACTATGTTTTGGTGGGTTGATTTACATTAAGTTTTCTCACATTATTTTACTCTTGAATTGCATGATTTTGAACTAGCATTGCACACCCACCAAGTGTATAATTAAATGACTTTACGAGGAATCATGAGTTATTGATAACCTATTATATGGTTTACAAGTCATGTGATGTTATGATGATTAAGGGATTGTATATGTGCATTGAATTTATGGAAAAGTATATATGGTGTTGCAAGTTGATCCTACTTTGTTAAGGGTGTGACAAGCCTTAATAACTTTGTCAGGGGGTGGCATGCGCCTACTACCTTATAGAGGGGTACATACCTCAATCACCTTGTCGGGGGGTAGCATGCCTGTGCTACCTTGTTGGGGGATAGGTACATCAGTCACCTACTAAGGGGGTGGCATGCCTTGGATTTTAAGTGATATTTTGCTTGGGCTATGATGATTTTGGTCTCTTCCTACACATGTAATCTATATTTGCAAGTTATATGATTTACAAGCATGTTTTACCACAAGAAATGATCATGCATGCCATATTAAAATTATACTTACCCATTGTTTATGACTATGCATTTTGATTATGTTAACTTATGTCTTGTTGCATTGCTTCCTACATATTTAGTACATTCAAACGTAGTAGTGCATACTCTATGCCTACATGATGTTACCATATAGGAACTTGAGCACCTCTCGATCATCCTCCACGTGGCCAGTTTTGTCATTTCAGAAGATAAGCTTTGGTGAGTCCTCAAGTCTAGGGACACTAGCTATGCTACTCTTAATTTTGATATATCTTTATGTTGAATACTTGATACTATGAGGATGATCCTGAAAAGTGTCTTTCCCCTGCTTTAATCTATTTTAGAGGTGTTGTCGGAACAATTGATGTACTTATATATTGACCTTTGACTGTTTTATGCCTTATAAATATCAAGACTTCCTTAGCCCCACTTCCCTTATTTATATCTCTTGTTGTTTGTTTTGCTTTCACAACCAAGGATGTGCGAATGATATGCTAAGAGGCTTGTTTGGGGTCCCTTCGAGCTCTAATTTGTCGTATCACGTCTAGGCCCTAGGCTTAGGTTGTGACAAATTTGGTATCAGAGCATTAGGTTGTTAATGGTCCTTGGAATCCATCACACAACATCGATTAGAGTCTAGTTCATGGTTGTGAAGTACACCACAACCATGAGGAAGAGGCTATGAGACGTTATAGGAAATGTTCCCCTTCTTCATGATCTATTAGTGCTATAGAAACTAAGGTAAGGCTTTTCTATAATGAAAGTACTTTGATATTCTAAATCATGCCTATTCCAAGAGAAAGACTAATGAGAGTCCGTTCACCTGAGGAGCAACCAACCCTTCCTGTTCTTCAAGATCCTCAAGATGGGGGATTGGCCCATGATAAGTTCCGAGATGCTATCACTATATTGGCTCATTCTATGACCAACCAAATCAACCAAGGGACTCAAGATCCTTATCCTCCTACTCGGCCTCAAAGATGAGGGATTTACTAGGATGAATCCACCAGAGTTGGTTCTAAGATAGATGAGGATCCCCAAGAATTCATTGGCGAGGCGTATAAGGTTTTGTCCATTATGTGGGTTAATTCAGAGGAAAAGGCGGAGTTGGTGGCCTACCGACTCAAAGTGGTGGCTCAAATATGGTCCACTCAATGGAAGATAGAGAAGGGGAATGATAATGTTATCCTTTGGGAAGAATTCAAAGCAACATTTCTCAACCGGTTCTTTCTTGTTGAGATAAGATAGGTGAAGATGATGGAATTTATGAACCTTAAGTAAGGTTCTATGAGTGTGAGGGAGTATGCCCTCAAGTTCAACCAACTCTCAAAATATGCCCCAGAATTTGTTGCCAAGCCAAGGTCAAGGATGAATAAATTTGTGTCGGGTACGTATGGCTTGGTCAATGAGGAGTGTCATACCTCCATGCTAATAGGTGATATGGATTTGTCCCGCCTCATAACATATGCCGAACAACTAGAGGGTGAAAGCTTAGAAAAAGAAGAAGAGGTGAGTCTAAGAAGGCTCCTTTTGAAGGTGGATTCCAGAATTCCAAAGGTGGCCAGTTTCCTCGAGGCCACAAGTTCTAAGGCCAAGGGTCTTCCAATGCTCCTAATAGAAGGTTTGCTAATGACAACCCTATATGCCAAAGGTGTGGCAGGAGTTATAATGGAACATGTTAGAAGCATACTAATTTTTGTTATGGTTATGGTGAGGTGGGTCATAAAGTGATTGGTTTTCCTCATGCTCAAAACAAAGGTAGAGGCGGTCGTCAACGAGGCCAAGGTGCAAATGCAGGTCCAAAGGGCAAAAGAGGCCAACAAGGGGGTTCTCTAAGGAAAAATAGATTTTATGCTCTTCAAGGGAGACAATAAGTGAATGAGGTGCTCGATGTCATCATCGGTATGTTAAAGGATTTTTATTTTGATTTGTATGTTTTGATAGACCCGTGTGCCACTCTTTCTTTTATTACTCCTTTTGTTGTCAAAAAGCTCCATTTTAGCCCCGAATTGTTATGTGAACCTTATGAATTGTCCACCCCCGTTGGTGAGTCCATTGTTGCAAAAAAAGTCTATAAAAATTATCCCGTGTTCATTTTGCATAAAATCTTACCTTGTGATTTTGTTGAATTAAATATGGTGGATTTTGATGTCATTCTTGGGATGGATTGGTTGAATGCATATTATGCTTCTATTGATTGTAGAACCTATAGGGTTAAATTCCAATTCCCTAATGAACCTGTCCTTGAGTGGGGAAGTTGTGATGTGCTGGTCAAGGGTAGATTCATTTCTTGTCTTAAAGACCAAAATTTGATTTCTAAGGGGTGTCTCTATCATCTTGTGAGGGCCAGGGATGTTGAATCCAAAGTTCTTCCTTTAGAGTTGGTTCCGGTGGTTAATGAGTTCCTTGATATCTTTCTCGATGATCTTCCCGATGTTCCTCCTGTAATTGATTAGACTTTGGTATAGAAATCTTTCCCGATACTCAACCCACTTCTATTCTCCCTTACCGTATCGCTCCGGTGGAGTTGAAGGAGCAATTGCGGGATTTGTTGGAGAAGGGTTTTGTACAGCCTAGTAAGTCACCTTGGGGAGAACCACTCTTGTTTGAGAAGAAAAAGGATGGTTCTCTAAGAATGTGCATTGAGTACAACAACTTAATAGAGTCACAATAAAGAACAAGTACCCTCTACCAAGGATTGATGACCTTCCTGATCAACTTTAAGGGGCTAGTCAGTTCTCTAAGATTGATCTTCCATCCTGGTATCACCAAGTAAAAATGAGGGAGTGTGACATTTCCAAGATGGCCTGCCGAATTAGGTATGGGCATTTTGAGTTTGTGGTTATGTCCTTTGAGTTGACTAATGCACCAGCTATATTTATGGATCTTATAAATAGGGTCTTTAAACCCTACCTTGATTTATCTGTTGTAGTTTTTATTGATGGTATCTTGATCTATTCCCATAGTGAGGAGGAGTATACGGATCACTTGAGGGTGATGTTGCAAATCTTGAGGGAGGAAAGGTTGTATGCTAAATATGAAAAATGTGAGTTTTGAAAGAGGTTGTTTTTCTAGGGCATGTGATATCGGGTGATGGTATTAAGGTGGATCCTAAGAAGATGGAAGTGATTAGAAATCAGCCTAGACCTTTGACTCCATCAGAAATTAGAAGTTTCTTGGGGTTGGCAAGTTATTACCGGAGGTTTGTAAATGGTTTCTCCTCTATTGCTTTTCCTATGACTAAGTTGACACAAAAGAAGGCGAAATTTGTGAGGACCAATGAGTGTGAAAAGAGTTTTCAAACTTTTAAAGATAAGCTTGTCTCTGCTCCTATCTTGTCTCTACCAGAAGGGTTGGAAGGATTTGTTATGTATTGTGATGCCTCAAGAATTTGAAATAGGTGTGTTTTGATGCGAAGTGGTAAGGTGATAACATATTTCTCTAGACAACTTAAGGTGCATGAGAAGAATTATCCTAACCATGATCTTGAATTGGCAGCCATGGTATTTTCTTTGAAAATTTGGTGTCACTACTTCTATAGGGTTCATGTTGATATGTTTACCGATCATAAGAGTCTCCAATATGTGTTCACCCAAAAAGATCTTAACTTGAGGCAAAGAAAGTGGTTAGAGCTCCTTAAGGATTATGATGTGAGTGTGCATTATCACCCCGGCAAAACTAATGTTGTGGCCGATACTTTAAGTAGGTTGTCTATGGGTAGTCTAGCTCATATTGATGATGGGTGTAAAGAGATAGCTAGAGAGGTTCACCGGTTCGCTAGATTGAGGTTTAGGTTGGATAAACTTGATAATGGTGGTGTAGTGATTTTTGATGGTTCTAAATCCTTCTTGATTGAGGAGGTGAAGGCAAAACAAGATTTTTACTCCGCCTTGCTATAGTTGAAGGTCTTGGTGAGAGATGGTAAAGTGGAGGCTTTCTCCCAAGGGGGAGATGGTGCCCTTAGGTACCAAGGTAGATTGTGTGTGCCTAGTGTTGATGACTTGAGAAAGAATATTTTAGATGATGCTCATAATTCTTCCTAATCTATCCACCCCGGTTCCACAAAGATGTATAGAGTTTTGAGTGAAGTGTATTGGCAGGGTCGTATTAAGAAAGACATTGCCAAGTTCATATCCGGATGTCACAATTACTAACAAGTGAAAATCGAAAACTAATGGCCAAGTGGCCTAGCCCAAGATATAGAGATTCCTACTTGGAAGCGGGAAGAAATCAACATGGATTTTGTGGTGGGGTTGCCTAAGACTAGAATAAATTTTGATTCTATTTGGGTTGTTGTGGATAGAATGACAAAGTGGGCTCACTTCCTACCGGTCAAGACTACTTATGGTACCGAAGATTATGCTAAATTATACATTCATGAGTTGGTTAGATTGCATGAGGTGCCCTTGTCTATTATTTTGAATCGTGGTGCTCAATTCACTTCTCACTTTTGGTGGTCCTTCCAAAGAGGTGTTGGTACCAAGGTTAAGCTCAGCACGGCTATAAAAAATATTTTAAAATATACTTTTTAAATCATTTTGTAGGAAAATATTATTGCAATTGATTTTACTTTTCTTATAGTTTTTGAATGTCTAAATTTTTTTTAAAAAATATTAAATTAATTTAACTTTAAAAATTAGTCAAATTATCACATTCAGGTTTGGTCCAAAAAAATTAAAATATAAAAAATAACAAAAAATTCTCTCTCGTTTTTATTTTTTGCTTTCACCCTCAAACGGATGGTCAAGCCGAGAGGACTATCCAAACTCTTGAGGATATGATTATACCTTTTGTTTTGGAGTTTAAAGGTAGTTGGGATGAACATCTTCCACTCATGGAATTTGCTTACAATAGTGCTACCGCTCAAGCACTAGTACGGCTCCTTTTGAAGCTCTTTATGGTAGGAGTTGTAGATCCCTGTTTGGGTGATTTGAAGTGGGGGAAATAGCTTTGGTTTGGGCATGGAAGCCTTGGATAAGGTAAAGTTGATTAGGGAGAGACTGAAAGCAGCCCAACGTATACAAAAGTCCTATTTCGATGTGAGGATAAGTGATTTTGAGTTTAATGTTGGTGATAGGTCTACTTGAAAGTCTCACCCATGAAGGGTGTGGTTCAATTTGGAAAGAAGAGAAAGCTAAGCTAAGATTTTTTGGTCCTTATAGAGTTTTGAGGAGGATTGGTAAAGTTGCATATGAGTTGGAGTTGCCTAGGGAGATAGACATGGTTCATCTAGTCTTCCATGTGTCCATGTTGAGAAAGTTTGTTGGTGACCCTAATGCTATAGTGCCTTTGGATGTTGTGGGTGTTATAGAAGATAATTTGACTTATGAGGAGGTTTCGGTAGAAATTTTTGATAGACAAATAAAAAGGTTGAGAAACAAGGATGTAGCTTCCGTCAAGGTTCTTTTGGAGAAACCGACAAGTTGAAAGTGCCACAGGAGAAGCCGAGGGGAATATGAGAAAGCGATATTCATATCTTTTCCACTCTACTCAAGGTAAGGTACTAATTTAAGTCCCCTATATGTTTTCAAGTCTTAAGTTTCAGCCCTTATGTCATTTTGCATGCATTTATGTTTATGTTGACAAGTTTATGGTGATTTTTGACATTCATGTTGATATTTTTGAAATGATGTTTAAGTGCATTTGTTGCATTCATCTCGGGCTGAAATCTTCATGATTACTTCTCTCATGTATGTTTCTTTGACATTCAAGGATGAATGTTCCCAAGGAAGAGATATTAAAACGCCCCGAAAATGTGCCTCAAAAATACTGATAATCATAATTTCCATGTATCTCGAAATTCATGCGTGATATCGAAAATCTAACTTCATATTCTTGATCAGGGGGAAAAATTAAGTGGAAGATGGGTATAACCCGAATTTCAGAAGGCCTGCAGTAAAAAACGATTTTCACAAGTTTTCAGAAACAATAGGCATCTGCGATGCCTCTACGATACGGACCCATCGCAGAGGTTTGTTTGCACTTCCTTAATTTTTCATCTTCATCCTAAGACATTGGTGTCTTGGCCCCAAGCCCACATATGTATGGAAACACCTATACTTAGCCATTTTTTAACTCTATATCACTCAAGACCCTCTTAAAACCCTCTCTAATACTTTACCAAATATTTCATCCAAATTTAAGTGTCTCGAGCTTAATTCCAGATCTAAAGAACTCTATTCAAGCTTCAATTCTACTTCAAGTCTAGTTCAAGAAAATCCATGTTTAAGGCATGTCGGTTTTAACCATTGGGTCCTTTCTCCTATGGTGCCCAACCTTTCTTTTTATGAAAGATTGCATGTTTTCAAATTGTATTACTTAAGGGTATTACTAATTATGGATTATGATTATAAATTATGTTTGGTTTTATGAAGTGTTGATTGAAAACACATGTCTATCTATTTCAAGCTTATACTATGAGTTGGTTTGTCTATCGTGACTATGCATATTTTGGGCTATGAAACTATGATCTATTATGAGATTTGATGATGGATTTCAAGGTATCTTACATAAGGATTTTACTATGTGTTGGTGGATTGATTTACATTAAGTTTTCTCACATTATTTCAGTCTTGAATTGCATGATATTGAACTAGCATTACACACTCGCCAAGTGTTTGATAAAATTTCTTGACAATGAATCATAAGTTATTTATGATCTATTGCATGGTTTACAAGTCAAGTGGCATTATTATGATTAAGGGATTGTATGTATGCATTGAATTTATGAAGATTATCTATGGTGTTGCAAGTTGACCACCCCTTGTTGAGGGGGTGACAAGCCTAAATCACCTTGTTTGGGGGTGGCATACTCGTACTACCTTGTTGAGGGGTATATACCTCAATCACTTTTCGGGAGACGGCATGCCCGTACTACCATGTTGAGGGACAGGTATCTCAATCACCTTTTAAGGGGGTGGCATGCCTTGGAGTTTAACTAATAGTTTTCTTGGGCTATGATGATTATGGTCTCTTCCTAAACATGTAATATATATTTGGAAGTTATATGATTTACAAGCATGTTTTACCATAAGCAATGATCATGCATGCCATATTGATATTATACTTACCCATTGTTTATGACTATACATTTTGATTATATTACGTTATATCGTGTTGCATTGCATCCTACATACTTAGTACATTTAAGCGTACTAACGCATACTCTATGGCTATGTGATGTTACCATGTAGGAACTGTAGCACCTCTCTATCATCCTCCACGTAACAGGTTTTGGAGTTTCGGAAGATAAGCTTTAGTGAGTCTTCAAGTTCGGGGACACTAGCTATGCTACTCTTACTTTTGATATCTTTTTATGTTGAATATTTGATACTATGAGGGTGAGCTCGGAAAGTTTCTTGGCCCCCGCTCCAATCTATGTTAGAGGTGTTTTTGGAACAATTGATGAACTTATGAGTTGATCTTTCACTCTTTTATGCTTTCAAAAATCAAGACTTCCCTTAGCCCCACTTCCCTTATTTATATCTCTTGTTGTTGTTTATTTTGCTTCTGCAACCAAGGATGTGTGAATGATATGGTAAGAGGGTTGTTTGGGGTCCCTTCGAGTTCCCATTAATCATGTCACGTCTAGGCCCTAGGCTTTGTTATTCAGAAGCTCAGATCAAAATTCTGAAAGTTCTAGTGATTTCGGGTGGTGAAACGAACGCTACAAATGGTCTTGCTGTAATTTTTAGAGTTCCCAAGGTTATTTTGAGTATTTGAGTCTTGAACTAGTTTAAATGATCATTCTAGAGTTTCAAGTCGAGGAGACCTCAGAATCAAATTTTGACAATTCCATTGAGTCCAAAATGTCATTTCTAGTCAGTTTTTCCGTTTAGTTTGTTTTCACGGAGTTTTGAATGAATTTTGAAGGTCCATTTAGTGATTGTCTCGCGTTGTATTTTCTCGTATAAAGTAGTATCTGGTGCCACTTATGGTATTCTCCACATTGATGTTATGTGAAGTGTATATACCTGATTAAGTGTTATATGTTATACTATATGGGGACTTTCCTGAGTGCAGGTGTGTAGTTCAGCGGTATGTGGTTGGGTTGACAGGAGTACTTGTGTTCTTCATTTCTTTACTTTAATGTTAGTTCCCATTTGTTAAGTACCGAGTGTTTGGTGCTCACCCCTTACTATTTTTTTGTAGGTAGTAAACCCGATCTTTCTTGCTAGCTTTCTGACTTATAGGATCGAGCATTTAGATCACTTCAGAGGTAATTTCTTATATCTTCAGCAAGCCTTCGAGGATTCCATTTTATGTTTTGTTCTATTTGAGAACTAGACATTGAGACTTCTGTTTCATTTGAGCATTCTCACTGTTAGAGACTTGTACATGTAACACTAGTTTTGGGATGGTTATAGTTTAGATTTCCCTATGTTAACTATTGTATTAGACTGTTTTATTTTCTGCTTTTATTATTATGTTTGGTTGTTCAGATTTTGGGCTGACTCGCCTTAGTGCATTAGGCGAGTGCCATCACACCCGAGTTTTGGGTCGTGAAAACTTCTCTCTTTTATTTCTAATCCATAATTCTCCAAAAAGTCAATTTTATCTTTGTGAAAAGTTCCCTTTAATATGCATACGATGGAACCTCTGAATTTTCATTGGTCCTTCAGTGCGATGAAGGACAGATGTAGCCGTCAACTTTTTACAAACCATGCAGCTTTTATAGCTGCACTAAAACACTTTCATTTGCACCTCAACATAACATTCGAAGGCATGGTACAAACATTTGTTCCTAAAGTTTTTTGATCATCAAAACATGTACTAACACATAATAACATTTTCTCCCTTTTTGATGATGACAAACGACTGGTTACCCCTTAGACTAGTATCTACCCTTCCCCCCTCAAAATCTGGCAATTCTCCCTGAATCTGGTAATTATTTGAGTATGTATCCCTCACCACATTAATCCCCTTCAATTTCCCCCCTTTAGGCATCATTAAAAACAAAGAATAGTAAACTAAAGAGAGCACAATAACTAAATACACAACCACTAGGGCAACACAAACATAATCAGAGCTGTATAACTATAAGGTTAAAGTAGGGTGAACATCCAAATAGAGAATTAACATTGAGAAATATTCATAATATAACTTAAGAGTAATTAAAAATACTTGTTAAAATAGGCCAAGTACAACATAAATGGGTGAGAAAGAGATGCAAACAAACTTAGAAAGAGGATGGTTTGGGGGGTAAAAGATTGAAGTAAAAGAGACATCCTGGCATCTGAGTCCTAGTATGCTTGGAGGAGTTCTTATGTGAAAGTTTTCACCTCAGTATTCAGCCTATCATTGTCATCTGTCAATTTAGATATCTTCTCTGAAACTAGGTCCCTCTTTCAGCCCATTAAAAATCTGAGCCTTCAATGCCACAACAATTTGTCTAGAAGTAATAGCAATGGTCAATTCTTTGACTTGTTGCTTAAGATTTCCCTGTTGATCTAAAAGATCTGAGACCTGAGACCTTGGCTTGTTACCTGTCATGCCTTCAACGAACTCACATTCCATAATAGTGATTTGTGAGAATGCTTGCTTGATGGTATTAGATACTCCCTTTTGCAACCTAAAGTCGAAGTGATCAAAGACTCAATTTAGCAAACATCCATAGGTCAACCTGTGTTTTCCATCTTTCACATTCATGATCATGCGGATGTGTTCCATAATCAATCCTGGGAGATTGAATTCTTTTAGTTTGCTTAAAGCTTTCATGAGGAACAACTTAGTAGATGAAGCTATAGTGTGGTTCTCAGTCCTAGGAAGTAGTACTTTTATTGACAAAGGCAACTTCTAAGAATTTTTTGACACACCAACACCACTTAGGTTTGGCAATTTTCTTACCTTCGAAATGAAATTTCTAGTTGGAACATAGACATCAACACTCATAATCCCTTCCCTATCTACTTTCAAGATCTCTCCCCGAACTTCCTCAGTCACATGAAAGGCCATATCACCCACCGATGTATCAAAACCACCATCTTAAGTGAATTCCAAATTATAGTAGAATTGTCTAATCTCCTACTCAAGTAGAGTGGGAACATTCCACTCAAACAAATGGTCCTAACCTTGAATAACAACAACATCCACCAAATCATCTAATCCCCTTCTTGGTCTTATACTCAGGTTCACAAACCCTTCTGTTGAGCACCTTCTATTTCTCAAGGATTTGAATTCTTTCTTGCTTACTTAACACCTTCTTAACTTTAGCCTTCTTACTAATTGAACTTGGTCCCTTGTCAAGAACATATTTATCATTTTTTCTTTTGGCCCCATCCCTCTAACTTCTCTTTCCTCCTTTATAACCTTATCCCGCTCTCTTACTAGCGGCCGTACTACTGACAGTCTTTTTCTTAAGTTAGCAATGATCATATCTAACTTAGTATCACTTTCATCCTCTTCTTTTGTTACATCTATAACCTTTTCAACCAGAACACCTTCCTCCTTAAGCATTGCGAATGCCCTTTGTTTATGCTTCCTGGTAAGCTTAGAGTTGATTGCAACCATAGCATCACTTAGAAATTTTTTTTTGGAACCCCTAGTTGGAGTAAGTCTTGGCTGCCTGTGTTGTGTCCAGGACTTTTTCCTTACCTTTCTCAACCACTTTCTTCTTCTTGTTAACCATCCCTAAAACTGCCTCATTTTATTTGATTTCCATCATTTCGTCTTCTTATTTTTCAAACCAGAGGCACAATGTCCTCATCATCATTCTCTTCTTCCTTTCAACAATATTTACAAGTTGTAATGAACTCAAGGGAGTCTAATTGAATAGAGGAAGTTCCAGTACCAATGCAAAATCAGGAGACTTTACTTCCTCCTGTGCAAAAAGATTTTTTCCTTTGATTTCAGTCAAAGTTTGTACAACCCACTATTCACTTGCAGCAAAAATATTAAACTCATTCCCTTTTTCAACTAGTAAATCTTGTTCAAGCAACCTTCCTGACATAGTAGATGATACTGGACTCGGTTTGATGATCCTCAACAAGATCTCTTTCAAGCCTACGAGACTCAGAAATTGTCACAACTCAAAAACGGGGTATGATGACACTTGCCTAACCCACTAAGGCTAATCATCTTAAACCTGCTAAGTTCATTACACAATACAACAAGTGAAAGAAATAAAGTCTAATAATCTAGGATAAGCATAGGGTAATCAAGTCTACAAATCATCCTAACTTTTCTATTCTTTTCTTTCTTTTTCTAGCAAGAACCGTTTCTCTTTGGCTTATCATCATCAATGGAACATTAAGTAATACATGTCATAATAAGACAATAATCATTTCCATAAGTATAAAAATGTGCAAGATATTCACACGAATCATTTATTCGTAATTCATTAGTTATTTTATTGTCCTTTAACATTTGAGTCATGAACAACACATAAAATAATAATCACTATATAACATAGTTCAACTCTTTCAACTACCCTTAGTCATCATAGCTTAGGACAATTCATCATTTGAGTTCTTACTTTACAAGCAATTAGTTTCACAATTTCCAATGACATTTCAACATACTCATTAGCTCCATATTTCACATAAAAGAATCAATAGACAATCCCATGTAATGTAATTCAAAGTTCAACAATTAAGACATTATGAATACTTTCACATTATCAACAATGGCATTACAAGCTCATTTTACAATATGATCTCAGAAATCTAAGTCAACAACCATGGACATTATCTTATAATTCAAGTCATATATTCATCATTTCCTCCTTCCCATTACCCAAATCACACCTATTAGAATAGTTCTCTAACCTCTAACTTTCACATTGCAAGAAATACTATGTTCCATTAACTCAACAAAGGTTAGGGTTCACTTGCTCCAATCAATAGCCAAATCAATTAAAAAAATCGGATAATCCACAAGTTCACAGGTATTCACAATCCTGCAATCACGTAACAAGTCAAGGGTTCACTACATTTACAACTACCCAATCTAAAATCCCATGATCAAAGCCTACAATAATATAATTCTACCCCATTTCATGCAACAAATCACCTAAATCCACATACATAGGTTAATACAAAGTTCAATTATATTTAACAAAAGATTAGAAGTCCACTTGCCTGAATCGAAGTCTCAATCAACTTAAATTCAAGTCTTTTCCGCTGCTACAATACTCCAAATTACAATAACCTTGAAGGCCAAATCATAGACGAACTAGACAATTGGATGAATTAATTCACAAAGTTGAGTCTAAAATACCGAACCACTATCAAGAATGCGATATATGCAACAAAAGGAGTCAATTGATATCCGTATTGATAGGAATTAGGTCCAGGGGTAAAAAGGTAAAAATATAATAGGTTTTTCTTTTCAAAATCCCAAATCTACAATTGAGCTCAAAATAAGGTTCTACATCAAACATGGAGTTTGTGGTGGGTGAAAATTTCGTAATGTTTGAGTAGAACTTGAGGGAAAAATTGTCATTTAAAGTTTGCATCTTGTTTTTGAAAACCCATAAAAATTGGAGAGATGAAACCAAATATTTCAAGTCAAAATTAATTTAAATGCTGAAAATTGAAGATTCAATGTTTAGGATGCTTACCCAAATGAAGATCCATGAAAACTTTTCTCAAAATTGCACTTCCAAGATTTTAAAACCCTTAGCCTAGTCTATATCCATAGCTGACGCAACTCCGTACCGACGCCTCACTACTACTTTCATTTTTCAATTAATTAACTGTTAAGCGATTTCATAACCTGAGTTTTCCTCAACCCGCTGACCTTACTTCGTAACCTTAGCCTCCCTTTTTTTAAAGTTTTCTAGTTTGACTAAGTGACTTTCTTCACAGCTCAATTGACATTTTTGGTTACTGTAGCATAGGCCTTTGCCACTTCAAATGGGCTCAAACTCAAAAATGGAAGAAAATGGTGGAGTAGTCATAGATGGGGAAGAAAGAGATATTTTTAGCAATAAAAATAAAAGAAAAAGAGTTGTTGACCAACAATACACCGCAAATCTCTCATGCCCATCTGGTGGTGACAATATAGGAGCGGACAATAGATTGTCTTTCAATGTTTGGAAGCTCCTCTCACATTCATCGGTTCACACAAACTTAACCTTCTTTTGAGTTAATTTTGTCATAGGGCAAGTAATGGAGGAGAACCCATTCACAAACCTTCTATAATAACCCTCTAGGCCTAAGAAGCTCCTAATATCTAACATGGTCAATGGTCTAGGCCAATTTCTTATCACATCGGCTTTCTTAGGATCCACTTTTATACCATCTCCCGCTACCACATGACCCAAGAATGCAACCTCCTTCAACCAAAATTCACACTTGTCATATTTGGCATACAATTTCTCCTCCCCAATCTTTTCAACATAACCCTCAAATGCCCCATATGCTCCTCTTTACTATGTGAATAGATCGAAATATCATCAATGAAGACCACAACAAAGGAACTAAGGTAAGGTTTGAAAACCCTATTCATTAAGTCCATGAAGATCGTTGATGCGTTAGTCAACCCAAGAAACATACAACAAACTCAAAATGCCCATATCTAGTCTAGAAGGCCTTCTTAGGAATATCACTCTCCCTTACCCTCACTTGATTATATCCAGATCAAAGATCAATCTTAGAGAAAAAACTAGCCCCTTACAATTAGTCAAACAAATCATCAATTCTTGGAAGAGGATACCTATTCTTGATGGTGACCCTATTGAGTTGTCGGTAGTCAATGCACATCCTAAGTGACCAATCCTTCTTTTTCACAAACAACACCGGGGCACCCCAAGGTGATTGACTAGGCCTAATAAATCCCTTTTCCAACAAATTTTCAATTGCTCCTTTAACTCCTTCAAATCCGCCGAGCCATACAGTAAGGGAGAATGGAGATAGGTTGAGTATCGGGGAGGAGGTCTATACCAAAATCTATTTTCCTTTCAGGAGGAACACTAGGAAGGTCATTTGGGAAGACATCAAGGAACTCATTTACAACTAGAACCGACTCTATGGACGGGGATTTACACTCCACGTCTCTAACCCTCATAAGAAGATAAAGACACCCCTTAAAAATAAACTTACTGGCTTTAATGCATGAACTGAATCTACCCTTGACCACCACATCTTAACTTTTCCACTCAAGGATGGGTTCATTAAGGAATTGAAACTTGACCCTACGGGTTCTACAATCAATAGATAGTAGGCATGCAACCAATCCATCCCAAGAATGACATCAAAATCTACCATGTCTAATTCAACAAGATCATAAGGCAACAAGTTATGCAAAATACAAATAGGACAACTCCTATAAACTTTCCTAGCAACAATAGAGGTACCAATAGGAGTAGACACTTTGTATGACTCATGGAACAACTCGGGATCAACAAGAAACCTTTTTAGAAACCAAAGAGGTAACAAAAGGAAAGAGTGGCACCTGATCAATCAATGCATATATATCAAAGTCAAAGATTTTCAACTTACCGGTAACAACATCGGGAACCTCACTAAATCCTTGCCTCCCATGTAGAGCATAAAACTGATTGTGCCCAGGGGCACTACCTTGAGGACCACCCTTACCCAATGGAACTGCATTTGCACCCCGATCCTTGCAATGGTTTCTTGGACAATCCACCTTCTTGTGACCAAGTTCCCCACATTCATAGCATGCATTAGGGCCTCTCAAACATGGGCCTCCATGGCTCCTCCCACATTTAGGACACACATAATAGGAGGAGCCACCCTACCAACAACTTGAGGCCTAGGGAAGTCGTTGGCTAACCCTCTATTAGTAGCATGAGAAGGCCCTTGGCCTTGACAAAATCTAGCACCCTTTTGGAATTTAACCTCAAATCGGGCCCTCGTGGCCTTGTGCCCCCTTCTCTTCCTCAATTTATCCTCCTCCATTTGCTCGACATAGGTCATCAACCGAGATAAGTCCATGTCACTAATTAGCATAGTGGACCGACAATCTTCACTTACTAAGTCGAAGACACCCACCACGTACTTATTCATCCCAGATCTAGGATCGACCACCAATGAGGAGCATACTTTGAAAGTTGATTAAACTTGAGAGCATACTCCCTCACACTCAGAGCACCTTGCTTCAAGTTCATAAACTCTACTAACCTAGTTTCCCTAAACTTAAGAGGGAAAACCAATTAAGGAAAACTAATTTGAACTCCTCCCAAAGCACCACATTATCAATTCCCTTCTCACCCTTCCATTGACCGTACCATATCTTGGCTACCCCTTTAAGTTGGTACGCCGCCAACTCCATCTTTTTATTTGGCCCAATACCCATGATATTCAAGATCTTATAGACCTCATCAACGAACTCTTGTGAATCTGCATCCACCTTTGACCCACAGAATACCGGAGGATTCATCCTCATGAAGTCTCTTACCCTAGCTCCCGGGGCAGTAGCATGAGGGGCTTGGGCCCCTTGATTGACTTAGTTGGCCACCACTTGGGCAAGCATAGTGAGAGCCTCCAGGAGCTCACCACTGGTAGGTTGCTCCTTGGGTGTTTGGACCCTTATTCCTCTAGTGTTTGGCATGATCTAGCATAGCAAAGAATAATTGTTCGGGGGAAAACTTACCACAACTCTATAGCACAACTTAGAATATGAAGAAGGGAAACATTTCCTAAAACTTCTCATAGCCTCCTACCCATAGTCATGGCATGCTTCACAACCATGAATTGGACTCTAATCGATACGGTATACTGGACTTCGAGGATCTATCAACCTACTACTTTGATACCAAGTTTGTCATGACCCAAGCCTAGGGCCTAGACATGACATGGCGCAAGGGAACCCAAAAGGACCCCAATCAAGCCTCTTAGAACATCATTACACATCCTTGGTCGTGAAAACATTTAAAACAAACATCAAGAGATAATAAAGTAGGGAAACCGGGGCTAAGGGAAAACACTTTCATATAACAAATTTCATGAATAATAGAGTCAAATCTCCTAACATAGATACATAATATGTCCAACAAACACCTCGAATACATAGATAAAGAGCAGGAGCCAATACAAAGCAACTAAGCTCACCCCCATACTCAAAATAGGCAATAAAGAAGAACGTATCAATACATAATAAGAACAATATAGAATAAGCTCCCAAAAGTGGAGGACTCAATACAAGCTTGAGTATTATCGAACTAGCTAAGTGGAGAAGGTGGATGATTAACTTGAGCACCGGTCCCTAAATGGTGATATCATGTATCCAAGAGTATGCGTTAGTATGTTTGAATGTACTAAGTATGTAGAATGTAATGTAACAAAAATTAGGCATCATAGTCAAAATGTGTAATAACAGGAAATAGGCATAATATAACATTATGGCATGTATGATCAATGCATGAGTAAAACATGCTTAAGTAGCTCATGCTCATATAGGATATCATATGTGTAGAAGAGACCAAGCAGGATTTTCAAGGTACAAACCCCTTGGTGGTTGATGATGGTTTCACCCTATCATGCCAGTGGCATGGTACATACCCCTCTCACATGGTTGATTATAATCACACCTTATCACCACGGAGGCAAAGTACAAACCCCTCACATGGTTGATGAGTACAAACCCTCACCTCAGTTACCCGTGCTCTTGTCCCCCCGGATCAGGTATGGTCTAATGCAACACTTTATATAGAGTTTATTATATACATAAGCTAATTTCATCATCATATAATCAATCATATCATATCTCATGCTTTGGACCTTCAACTCCATACGAAACCATATCCGGACATTTTATTAAACACTTAGAGGGTGTGTAATGCTAGTATAAAACCATGAAATATAGAGAATAAATCATGAAAGAAAATCCATTGTAAAACCATCAATTAATATCTTGTAACACCCTCAAGGAACATACATCAAAATCCCTCCTCAAATCTTACAATAGATCAAAAATTTATAGCTCAAAATATAGCAAAATAGTCACAATTTCACATAACTTTAACATAATGTGCAGTGAATTTCATAATGAGCAAGACCCATTTGTAAATTGACTTTAGATCATGCAATTTGAGTAAAAGGAGACTTGGGAATCATTGGTGAAAGGAATCCATGAAAGAAACCCACATAGCTTAGCTTGGAGATGAACTTGGTGAAGATTGGAGATGGAGACTTGAAGCTTGAAGAAGAACCTTGAAGGACAACCTTACCTTAGGATGAGCATTTGTGACTTGAATTTAGGAGTAAAAATATGGCTAAATGTTTTAGTGAGTATTGGGGAATGTTTAGGATGATATAAGGGTAAAATAAGGCTAAGTATAGGTAAAACAAATATTGGGAACACTTAGGCCCAAGACCCAAAAGCCTTGGACCGAGATAGAAATCACTGGCAACAAAATACACTAGTCTACATTTGGTTTGCAATGCAGACTTGTAACAGAGGTCATATTAACACAGTCCATGAAGGTTGTGCATTGTGATGCTGTCACGGATTGATTCTAGATAAGAAAAATTATGAAAACTGAAATTACTAATCGTTTGCTCCAAAATCAGAGATAGACCGTTCTCTCCCTAATTTTGACCCTCCGAGTAAGAATATGAAGTCAAATTTTTTATATTGTGCACGAATTTTGAGATATATAGAATTTAAAATTTTGGGCATTTCGAGGGATATTTTCGAACACTTTTTGGGATCGTTTCAGTTACCATATTACCATATGTTAAACAAGGTAACCAAAGTCGTGCCATACTACAAAAATGAGCTTATAGTTGATATGATAACCCAATCCTAAGTCATAACAGCCAAGTTTACTGACTCAACCAATTATCCACACGCACTTTCCTACTAATATTCCTATATATATTCATACAAGTGAACTTGTCAAATACTCATTTGTCTATATGCTTACTATCTTAATATCAATGCACTCCTCTTGGCTTACAATGAAGTCACTAGTCCCCATATAGATCTCTGGAATACAATCTACACTTAAACATATTAATATCCTTTTCAAGATTTATCACTATGACTTTCCTTATGACCAATTCCAAACTCAAGCATCTGTAGAAACAATCCATTAGTTCTCCCTAAATGTGATGGTAATGTCAAACATCACTACTTGAGTAAGTGCAACAACTAATAACTCCTTAACAACAGTGTTCGCACACAAAGACCAATACCTCCATCCTCGTATATTACAAGTACCACATAAGAAGACCCACTAAATTCACCACTAAAATGCATCATACTCCTCGAGAAGTTCATCTCAAACAGTCCACACTTTTGTCTCATTGAATAGCTGTCACACATAATTGAATTGGTTTTGTCTCTCACCAAGCAATATGCCTTCTCCCATAGACTAGACAGGTTGAAAAAGCAACATAGTATATAACTCTAGCCAAATAGACACAGATGCCCACTCCAAGATGACTTAGTGGAAATTTTGATTCCAATGAACACAATGCCTTCTTCTACCCATACTAAGAAACCCTTATTTGAGAAACTTAACAGTTGTAATCTTATAATTATTACATTGATAACATAGTCATTCCTCTAACCATGCTATTCCACGTTTAGAATCACCCCAAACATTTAGTAGACCAGAAAAGTACCACCCTCGACACTGAATAGGTAACCAAAAAGAATACGTCGCTAATAAAGTCCTCTGATAAGTTTCACCTTTTTATACCTTATCTTTAACATACCTCATCAGACCTCAACCTAACCCAAATTTCATCGAATTATAGGACAATTCAAGGCTGACCACACATTCATCTATTAAGTCCATTAGCTCTTTCATACGAATTGATCAAGTTCCAAATCACATAATGACATCTCATATTCCAGTACAAAACACCAAAAATGAGTTCCCACCACTAAAGGATTACTTATTGGAGAAGATACATGTGTGGGCATAGGCATACAATCACATAATATTCAAGAAACCAACAACAACTAAACATGATTGGAATTGAATGAACAAGAGGGAATTCCTAATAGTCTCTATAGCCTCTAAAGGATAAGTAACATATAACACCTAATAAAATTATCAAAATACCCTTAGATAAGAGAATGCCTATGTAATGTGTCTTCCCAAAGTTGGAAATGCAATCAACATGAAATATTATGCAGAAAACTGGTCTTGGATGATTTTTAGAGTAACCAGATCGAAAGATAAGTTTTTTATGCAAAAATGCAATTCTAGAATAGTGTGCGACATCCCTGCATCACGGACTAGTAGCGGATTTGCACTTAATGGTTATCCAATAAATATAAGATGTGAATATATGGTAAGGTCATTTCATAACTAATTGAAGTATGTTGGATATTGTTTTAAGGTCATAAAGGACACCCAAGGCCAACACAAGTTCGAAACATTTCTACTGACTAAGTTTTCGAATGAGTTGATAGAAGGGTCAATTTCAAACGATTACATCTCCTAAAATATAACACGCTAGGCGAACCACAGTATATCAAATTGATGATATTTGAATTATCTTTCCAACATATCAAATTTCACCTTATCGAAGTTTGGAGTAAACAATTATGACTATTTTACTGAAGACATGTAGAGTTGTCTAAAGGTCCATGACATCTCCGCATCGCGGAATTGATGCAAAATCTTTTGGATAAGTTAAATAATGTGTTTTTGTTTTATTTTAAGGGTAATTTTATCCTTTAATCTTTGGGGGGAGTATTTAAGGTCTCAAAATGCATAAAACATCCCTTTTTCATAACTAAAACCCTCTCCTTCACTCCTAAAGATAAATGCTCAAGAATCATAAAGAAAAATATCAAGTTACAGTTAGCTTTCAAGATTCATTATCATCATAAGTTATTCTTCATAAATTTCAAGTTACACAACCTAAATTTTTTCATCTATTCATGAATCTCTAATAGAATCTTAAATTATAACCTAGGTTTTCAAGAAAACGAATTCAAAAATTCCAAGAAAGAATTTCTTGGTTCTTCTTCTTCAAGAATTAGGATTCTTCATCAAGAACTCTAAACATTCTAAGTCAAGAATTAAAGAATTAAAGAGAAATCCTTCAACCAATGTCTTTCCAAGTTCTTTCACTCTAAAAGAAATATCAAGATCAAAGATTTTCTCCAAGAAAGCTAGTATTTACCAAATTTTGATTTTAATACCAACTTTCTAGGTAGGCAAGGCTAAACTAAAACTTGGAATTTTCCTTCCATATGCTCCTATTGATGGTAATAGAAAGATTGTGAATGTGTTGAGACCCTATGAATGTTTCTTGAATGTTTTCTTGTAAATTATATACATTTTATGTATCCTAATATATTGATAATCATCATAAACTTGATTTTTCTTATTAAATACTTTTCATGAGTTATTGCATAAATCCTAATGTTATTTTATAAAGGATTGCATGAATGAACCTAGGGATTGAGTTTAGAGTCTTGGTTTGAGAATGTTGATCGTGATTGTGATGTGAACATGATCATAGGTTGATCGAACTTGATGGTCCTAAGAGTCTCCATAATTGAACTCTAAAGATTGGTCTAATTGATGGTCCTCTTAATGATTGGTCTAAGCTCCTTTGAATGATATGCTTGACAATTGATTTGATTAGATGATTAATAGGCTGAAAGGGCCGATTGTGATAAAACTGATGGATTGTTGACAGTCCATATAAGACTAATTGATTTGATTGATTGGGATGGATTGTCTTATGAGTATTGAATCATGGAAGGAGTATCAAGTATCAAAATAAGTAAGAGTAAGTCCAATTTGAACTCATTAACTATGTCACCAATCGCAGGTGAGGATTGAACCATTAAATTTGATGTTCCCTCTTGATTGGAAGTCCTTAAAATAATAGAGGACTTGATTGAACAGATCTATTATAAATCTGATTCATTTTTTACTTGGCAAGTATGGAAAGGTATTTGTAACATCAGCGAGATTGTTGTACAAAGAAAAGATCATAAGCGATTATTGTTAGAGATAAGAAACTCCCAGAT